>JAYXIM010007312.1:0-122310 GCA_037575425.1 Anastrepha fraterculus
AAGATAAAGATAAAGATAAAGATAAAGATAAAGATAAAGATAAAGATAAAGATAAAGATAAAGATAAAGATAAAGATAAAGATAAAGATAAAGATAAAGATCAAGATAAAGATAAAGATAAAGATAAAGATAAAGATAAAGATAAAGATAAAGATAAAGATAAAGATAAAGATAAAGATAAAGATAAAGATAAAGATAAAGATAAAGATAAAGATAAAGATAAAGATAAAGATAAAGATAAAGATAAAGATAAAGATAAAGATAAAGATAAAGATAAAGATAAAGATAAAGATAAAGATAAAGATAAAGATAAAGATAAAGATAAAGATAAAGATAAAGATAAAGATAAAGATAAAGATAAAGATAAAGATAAAGATAAAGATAAAGATAAAGATAAAGATAAAGATAAAGATAAAGATAAAGATAAAGATAAAGATAAAGATAAAGATAAAGATAAAGATAAAGATAAAGATAAAGATAAAGATAAAGATAAAGATAAAGATAAAGATAAAGATAAAGATAAAGATAAAGATAAAGATAAAGATAAAGATAAAGATAAAGATAAAGATAAAGATAAAGATAAAGATAAAGATAAAGATAAAGATAAAGATAAAGATAAAGATAAAGATAAAGATAAAGATAAAGATAAAGATAAAGATAAAGATAAAGATAAAGATAAAGATAAAGATAAAGATAAAGATAAAGATAAAGATAAAGATAAAGATAAAGATAAAGATAAAGATAAAGATAAAGATAAAGATAAAGATAAAGATAAAGATAAAGATAAAGATAAAGATAAAGATAAAGATAAAGATAAAGATAAAGATAAAGATAAAGATAAAGATAAAGATAAAGATAAAGATAAAGATAAAGATAAAGATAAAGATAAAGATAAAGATAAAGATAAAGGTAAAGATAAAGATAAAGATAAAGATAAAGATAAAGATAAAGATAAAGATAAAGATAAAGATAAAGATAAAGATAAAGATAAAGATAAAGATAAAGATAAAGATAAAGATAAAGATAAAGATAAATATAAAGATAAAGATAAAGATAAAGATAAAGATAAAGATAAAGATAAAGATAAAGATAAAGATAAAGATAAAGATAAAGATAAAGATAAAGATAAAGATAAAGATAAAGATAAAGATAAAGATAAATTGCAGAAACAGAAATAAAACCAAAGCTAAAGATAGAGAGAGGTATAGAGATAGAGAGAAGAATAGAGATAAAGATAAGCGGCAAAGATATACGAGGTGTGTTCAAAAAGTATCGCGAATTTTGAATTTTCGCAGGTTACGCATATTCGAATTTCGATTTTTTTGGGGCGATATGTTGGTGCTCATGTCAGCTCAGGTACTTGTTGACAACTGTTTTTCTTGCACGAGTTTCCGCTCGTCTTCGATTTTTACCTATTCAAAAAGATGGATCAAAGACCCTGTAACAAATTTTGTGTGAAAAACGAAATTAAGTGCGCGGATGCATTCCGAATGTTGACTATGTCCTACGGAGAAGCTACTTTGGACCAAAGGAACGTTTATCGGTGGTACAAAATGTTCTCAGAAGGCCGCGAAGATGTGAACGACGAAAAGCGTGCCGGACGGCCGAGCAGTTCAACAAAAGGCGAAAAAATTTATGAAGTAAAGAAAATGGTATTGGTCAATCGTCGAATCACCGTTAGAGAAGTTGCTGAGGACTTGGACATATCGATTGGTTCGTGCCATTTGATTTTTTCAATGATTTCGGCATGAGACGGGTTGCATCAAACTGCTTAATTTCGACCAAAAGCAGCATCGCATGAACATTGCTAATGAGATGTCCGCGACGATCCAAATTTGCTCCAGAGGGTCATAACTGGTGACGAATCGTGGGTTTATGGTTATTACGTGAGAACCAACGCTCAATCATCTCAATGGAAGCTGCCGCACGAACCAAGACCGAAAAAAGCGCGCCAAGTTCGGTCGAATGTAAAAGTTTTGCTTACCGTTTTCTTCGATTGCACGGGCATTGTGCGTCATGAGTTCTTGTCACAGGATAAAACGCTTAAAAAGGAATATTGTCTGCAAGTTATGCGCAATTTACGCCAAGCAATTAGCCAGAAATGCCCGGATTTGTGGAAGAACAAAAATTGGCTCTTGCGTCAAGATAACGCCCCTGCTCACACATCGTTGCTTGTGCGCGACTTTTTGGCCAAAAACAACACACTAGCCACCGTATTGCCAGATCTGGCCTCCTGTGACTTTTTCTTGTTCCCGAAACTGAAGAGGTCCATGAAAGGACGACGCTACGCTACGATTGACGAGATAAAGACGGCATCGAAGGAGGAGCTGAACAAGATAAAAAAGATGATTGTTTGAAGTGCTTCGAAGATTGGAAAAAAACGTTGGCACAAGTGCATAATATCTCATGAGGACTACTTTGAAGGGGACAAAATAGATTTAAATGAATAAATAAAGAAGTTTTGAAAAAACACAAAATTCGCGATACTTTTTGAACACACCTCGTATAATGAATATATAAAATTGAAATTGCATAAAAAAATATGTAATTACAGTGATAATTGTTATTGGTCAAATATTAATCGCGGGTGAAACTAGTGCCTATAAAAATGCAGTGCGGATTATCAAGAGAAAATTAATACTCTAAGGAAAATAAATTAGCGAATTTCGTTATTTTATTATTTAAATAGGCATCTTAAAGCAAGGAATAAGTTATTGAGCATTGTGAAATCTGTTAATACTTTGGAAAGCTCATGATGAGCTAATAGAAAAGTGTCATTCAAATAAACCTAATAACTTCGATATATTCAGAGCAAACAATACTCATAGTTATTAGCAATAGCTTTTAGAAGTATCGTTTCTGGCTAATATATGTGCATATGTAAAAATGAATGTGTTGCTAATTGATTAGCTTGCCTACACACAAGATGGAGTGGGAAAATTGGCTACCATAGGCACTCGCCATAATTTGTGCATATGTACGTATGTATATAGTTAATCATTCCAGTTAAAAGGCAATATCAGCCAATCAATAGAAGATAGATTGACCTTTTGTTTGCATTACATAATATCCAATAAAGTGTCTTATATTTATGATGGCATTCGACTGTAATCACATATAAAGTAGATTAGGAGTCCCCTAAAAGCATAAAATGGAAGGAATTAGAGTGCATACATATCACAAGCCATTAGCCGGTGAAATAGGTTGAAAAAAGCGCACGTCAGAAATGATGGCGGTGAATAATGCGATATTACCAAAGATCGTCTAATAAATTACGATAAAAGGATACGGTTAGGGTAATGCAAGTTGTTAGCGTCTAATGTACTAATATTCCCAAAATTGGGCACATAAGAGCGTTTTACGCCACAACATGCTAACTCACGCACGATATGCACGACGTGTGTCTTGATAAATATCAGCTTGTTGCTTAAAAATATCCTTTTAGCCATGTGGCTTTGTTCTGCTGTAAAATTTCATTTAACTTTTTTGAGTTTAGTTATATAAATTCATTAAACCACACCAATAGATATCAATAATTGCCGCGTGCCACAAAGCTTAACGCGCACACATGAATATATGCGGGTAATAACAAATGTATGTACAAATAAAGGATATAACAAAAACACGTGAAGCTAAAAGTATTTGCGTGCAGCTGTTTCGGTTAGGCAATATCAATTTCGATGTGCATGGATGTGTGTGTGTGTTTTGTTGTTTTTATTTTTGTTTTTATTTTGCATTGCTTCCATTTGTAATTTGCTTTAGCATTTGCTCGCATGCTGCGCACGCACATGGTGGAGATAATAAAAAATAGACAAGCAAACAGGACAAGTCAAGCGGTGAGTTTTCGTTCGATTTTTACTTCTCTACGCTTTTTGTGTTATGCAAATGCAGGTATGTGTGCGCGTGTGTTTTAACGATAACCAATTGGCACTTCCAACAGCATATGCGCCGTAGCCATATGTCCATATTGTGCGCTTGCGATGGTATGTGTGTATATGCTTTTCTCACCAACTTGCTCTTGTTATTACATACATTAATATTTATTGTTTGCCACAACACAATTGCCTTACCAAATTGGCAATAGCGTGCGCATAGAAATAGCTAACAATAATCGCACGCTGCCCACTATTTAGTGTTGCGGTCGAACTGTGTGCCCACTTAATAATCTTGTTAATCTTCGTGAATATTAAAATATATATAGGTAACTACAAAATGCATGCAATATAAATCGAGTAGAAAGAACATTGTGAAAATCTTGAAAACGTCAAATATATATTTCAAGCCACCGACAGTTTTTCAAAAAAAAAAAAAAAGAAAAATTTATAACCTTGCAATTTGCGTGCTTCATCGAGTTGAATTCAAAAAATAGTCAACCCACTAGCTTCACTCATACCTTCAATTTAACACGAAAAGTAATATTTTCGGTGAACAAAATTTGGTTTCCGAGGCTTTTTCCTGTGATCACTTGCATTTGTGGTGAGAGATCAGTAGAACTACCACTGTACCAATCCGAGGCTTACACTCCCACCGACAGTAGTTGACTGCCCGAACAGTTCTTGGAGTTACACTTGAAGAAAGATTCATCACTTCACATCAACAGCGTTCGTTTTGTGGATATAGGTTTAAATAACGTGGCGTGTGAATTTGACATATCGTCTAGAGAATTAATGAAATTAATCGATGGGAACTTATTTCTGGCGCATACAAACCCCGCTGGTCTTTACTTCTTTATCAAAATAGGAATAACTTCGCGGTAGAGTCAACTTCGAACCCCAAAATGCAAGGGTTGGACAAACATGCAGTTTGTTTCATAAATCTGTTCATATGAAAATATTTGATAAAGAAAAATGTTTGAAATGGATTTCGAAAGTAATGCTAGTATTTATTTATTTATTTTTATAGCAAAGCAAATTTATTCTATTTTTCCGCAATTAATAAAAAAACTTTATCATTCATTATCTTCGTATAATTAAATTAACAATTTATTGGAATTTTCTGGATCAGTGACTCCAAATTTTTGCACACTTCGTTTCAAATTGTTACGCAACTTGTCTAAATAGATTTTTTTGTCATGTTTTCTTCAATAATTTTAGATTCCCGAATACCTTGGCTACAAGTACAACCCTGAAACTATTACACTTAGTCTGCCAAATTTCACTGTGTGAATAATGTTCTGATTTTTTAGCGCTGTTAGTGGCTTTTGGGTAAAAAATCTAGGTTTTTTAGCATTATTTTCGTCTCATCACATAACAAAAATATTACTCTAATATTTCACTAAGTGCGAAACGTGCGTTAGAGCAAATGAAAGTAGTTTGCCAACGTTAACCTGTGATAGTAATGACTTTTTCCTTACACTTCTTGATGAAAATTTGCAGTTTTAAAAGAACTCTTCGGACTGTTTCGAGACCTACTTTCACACACTGCGGCTAATATTCTAAGGATGCACTACCGCAACTCCACAATTAAATAGGGCATATTTGGATTTAAGCTTTCTCGTTCAACACGGCGCGCAAATTATAGTTGCAGTCTATCTTCCCCACTACTGGTCCTGTGAAAGAAGGACGATGCACTAGTTTGGGTAACGACGGAATGTATAAAATGCCTGATCCGATTTTTTTATACAAAAGGATCATTTTTTGCTCTAACTCATATTTTTCAATATCAGTATTATCGGGAGCATTTCGGATTATCGAGATTTCCAATATTTTACATACATACACGACTTTCTTTCAAAAGTCGGCGGTCGCCGTAGCCGAATGGGTTGGTGCGTGATTATCATTCGGAATTCATAGAGAAAAAGTTGGTTCGAATCTCGGTGAAACACCAAAATTAAGTAAACCATTTTTCTAATAGCGGTCGCCCCTCGGCAAGCAATGGCAAACCTCCGAGTGTATTTCATAAAAATATCTGCCGTTCGGAGTCGGCTTGAAACTGTAGGTCCCTCCCAAAAAGGGCCAAACACCCATAAAGGGTGTACGCGCCAATTATATATATATATACTGATCTGCCGTAAGCACTAGGCAAACAAAACGAAACAAATCGCAGAAATTGCTTGAACATACCACATTCTACAACATAAACGTTGTAAATTGATATCGCATGTAAAGGCCCGTAAAAAATATTTATGTACATATGTGGCATGAAATTGTAGCACAGCAATTTCTAATTCCGAATAACGATATCACCAACAGCAAATGTAATGCATACATGTACAACACGAAAGCTTATTACTCATATAGTATTACGATTTTGAGCGTACATCACAGTTACAATCATGCCAACAGGCAGTTATTTTCTAGTGGATTAGTTTTTGTATTATATTAGTTTGCCAAAAGTATAGTATTTGGTACGGAGCATAGTTTTTTTTATAAAAATCATTAACTGCCTTATCAAAATTTATTCGACAAATAGAAGCTTATTTAATTTGATTTGATCACCTATTTCTTTGACATAAATAAACTTCAGTTATCAGCTGAGTGATATTTATTTACCGTTATGATACAGTATTTTACACATTCTATTTTCATTCGTTGGATATGCTTTGCTTTGTAATTTCGTCATTTCAAATAGGAAACACTACTACGCTTTGCATTTTTAAAAAGGCGATGGGTGTATCATGGGAAATTTGTATAGGAATTTTATTGTATTGTAATTTTACTTCTGCTCTAACGAAACCTGGTATGGAGGCCTATATCAACTAAAGCAATCATCACACCTGTGCAAATTGAACAAATTACCTGAGAAGCTAGTTTTTTGAATTGGTGGAGTCTCTCGTCACACGACAATTTTAGGAACGAATACCCTTCTATCTATAAGTATACTACAAAATATTATATACCATCTTCTACTTAGCCAAGAGCTATACAATCCATAAAAATATAAACGGATAAGTGGGGGAGAAACATCGCTTCGGCTTTCGTACCACCATAGCATACGTGAGATTGATATCCCCGTCATAAAATAAGACACACTGCGTCTACCCCAACGACCTGACTTTCAAGCAGCATTCAAAGCGGTAGACGGACTTAATGCCGTAAACCTTTAAATAGAATGACCCAGCATTAAAGTGTTCAAATCTTATGAAAGCCAGTCCACCGTAATACTAAAGGCAAATGCAAAGAAAGGTACGACCAGTGTCAATTAATATTTTAATCAACTGGTTTACTAACTAAAAAAGCAACTAAATTGTTTCCAATTAAAATAACAACAATTAATTTTTTTAATTTTTTATGAAACGATTAACTTACTTACATGGTCTTCGCAAATTCTATAATTATATGTAAAAAGTTTAAACGAAAAAAAAGCAAATGAAATATTACAAAATGAGTACCAGCCAAAAAGAAATACCAAGCACCTTGAAATCCTAGGATCGTGAAATCAGATCGCGAAAATCACGGCATTAACTTTATTATTAATCTTGGGATCCCGGCTTGAAACATTGTCCTTCAATATGACCGTTAAATTCCGTTAATAAACCCTAGTACCAAAGGGAGTGTAAGAGTGAACTTTATCAGACAAATTTGCATATATTTTTAATTTTTTTTATTCAAACAGAAAAAATAGTGAAAAAAGAATGTACCGCATAGTTAGAAAATAAAATATGCTCAAAAACAAATTTTTTGCCGTTATTTTGTTATTATTGTTAATTGTTAGTTTTTAATGAAATTAATTTTGTCCTTACAATTAAAATTTAACCACCACTGGGTAAGACGACCTTCAAACTTACAGGAAAGGGCACGCTAAATGAGCAGTAGTCACTTTGAAAGCAGTGCAAGGAATCATCCGACTCTAATAACTAATGAGCACTGGAACACTGGGCCAATTTCACGTCATGCCAAATCGCGCGACTAACTGGCTCTCTTAGATGCACGTCGGTGCTGTTTCTTTAAGAAGAAAGGAAGTTTCTCTCTTTCCAATAAACACTGCTGATCATTATCTAATTGGTATACTGGCCATGAGATTGGGAATGCACGCTCCAATAGCCTGGTCGTGGTTGTAGATAAGGAGAAGAAGTAACTGTGAAACCCCTTATTTTCTACTATGCGGCACTAAATATAAGCAGACTACATACGATCGACAAAATTTTCTTACGAAGCATTGCGAAGCTCATTTTATTCCCATACGGAAGCATTTACTGCATTTGGCACAACAACAAGCCAACATGGCCCGTTCGACCCATTCCAATTTAATCGAGTCTGTAAAGCATAACATTTTTCTCACAGCACCAAAGACAAATATCCAATTGTCTCTTTCCTTGGCAGAGTTACGCAAGCCCCAAATGGAAAGTTTTTCGAATTTGTCACTTGGGTGTAGTTCGCCCTGTTTTAATGCCTTTAGTTTTTTGGCTTCATTTTACCTTTTCTTCTATTTAGACTCTAATGGTAAATTTCTATAGGCGGCGCTGTATTGAAAGAAGGCATACAACATGCCTTTGTTTGCTTTTTCGATCTAGGCAAGTTATTTTGTGAAACTTCCTAAGTAGACATAATACTCAGTACTTGGAAACATATACCGCGATACTCTTCTGTATTTGAGGTGGTGAAATCAGAGCGCACCCAAATTCAAAGAAACTTTTATAAGGAAATACAGTAGATTCTGTTTTTATGCCGTATATAGGTACGTTCCGCAAGAAACAGCATAAAAAAAGCTACCAGTTCTATAGGTAAACTATAGATACGTTTCAAAAGTGCTAAGAACCGCATAAATCTGAAATAATGTAATAAAATCGCATAAAAAAAGGGTACTAGTCCCATATTATAACTATAGATACGTTCCATAGACCGCATGAATCTGAAATAATTAAATAAAATCGCATAAACAAAAAATTGTATTTTTGAAAATTATATCTTTATTTAAGAAACGTCAGAATCGAAAAATAAATTTACATCGTCAGAAAGAGAATCAGACAATACCCGCATGTTGCGCATTCGTTTAGGATTTGGCGTAAAATCACTTCCGTCACTTGAAGAAATGTACACGTCTGATCAGAATGGTGATGCAGGCGGTTCCATACTTGTAGGGTTAGCATTTTTGATGTAATCTGTGAAGAGTTTTCGCTTAGCTGGTTTAGAATATTGTTTATATGTACAATTCCCGATAGGTCGAAATGCATTTTTTAATTTTTTAAAAAACCGTACTATTTCAAAACCGCATAAAAACAGAATCTACTGTATTTACAGTCTTAATAACTTAAGTCTTCAGTGTATATATACCGTTCCTAAGCGAAGCTATCCATGGGTAGGTATTGAAAGCTGCACACTGTCTTATGAGGAAACACTCTCTAGGGAAAGCACTCTAAAGGAAATGGGTGCAGTTGCTAAGTAAATAACTTGTGTAACAGTAATTATATATGTATAATAATTGCGTTTTTGGACGAGTTCATCCTCTTACTTGATGTTTTACTGGTCGATCAGACGTCGAAGTCTTTATTATGAAAAATGGGTTAAGAGGTAAGAGTTAACGCTTCTGTAATTGTAGAAACATAAGCGAAATGGCATAACCCGAGGAATTTAATAACTAAAAATAAGTGAAAAATTAGAATAAATATTCGATCAGGCTATCTCTGGCCTGAATCAAAAAATGTCACTCATTTCTTTGAGTATCAAAGCAATCAATAGAAATGAATGAATATTTCGATTGATTGCCGAAGACTATAAGAATGTGAAGATTTTAAAGTGAGCTATACATTGGCTCCCCCACTCAGAGAGTGTAGATATGAATCTGCTTCGCCTGGAGAATTAGTAGACAATTATGAAGTTTGCTTTTCGGAGTTTGCCAGCGACAGCAACTGTCAAACCTCTGACTTCATTGCAATAACTTAAACTTTAGAACCCCCATATATAGGTCATCAAAATGCAGTACAAGATAAACTTAACTAAACAATTGTCAAGATTTTACGCACCACTCAATAGCTTTACTTTACTGGCAGACCATATTCAACCGCTCAAGAAGAAAAATTTGTTGGGCCAACATGACTACTCAATTTGCAGATGGTGCTTAGAGGATGAGACTACACGCGCCTCTGTCACCTGTCACGCATTCGCGAGGGAATATTCCAGAATATGCATAAATAAATATTTTTAAAACTCTTATTACTTCTATAGATTTTTTTTTTTTTTGTTACTGCAAATATTTTAATAAAGTATACACATTTAGGCATATCCATGAAATACATACATGCATATGTCTTGCATGCCCGCTCAGCAAATTGATTTATTATTCGTGGCAAAAAAATTTAAGACAGCCAAAACATAAAATTAAAAATTTACAAGGTAGTAAAAACCAACGACTGTACATTAAAGCGAGCTTAAAAAACCTAGCAAACAAATAAGTTAACACAAATTTTACTTACACGTGTATATAAATGTTACTCATACGCCACCGGCAACTGGTCCTCGTATCACAGCATCAATTCAGACATTCAAAAAATGTGCGCCAATAAAGAATTAAGAACTTGATCAAGTTTTGTTGCACGCCGGAAGTGTACAGAAACATGAACACGTACAAAACATTTCGCATACGAGGGTGGTACAAGTACGTGCACATTAGGGTTGTATAGCAATTTCGTTTGTATCTATTTGAAACAAATTCCAACGTTTCTTCCTATGGGCAAGACATTCCATGTATCGCGGAATGTTAGCAATATGCAATACTAAATACACAGTGCGTTTATTAATTTTAACAAGTTGTGATAATTTATTTGTTCCTTTTTTTATTTGATTAGTTTGATTAATGATAATAGTTAATAATAAGTTCAACAGCCTAACAAAACCATATAAATTCATTTATTGCACTCGAAAGATTAGATTCAACTTCAACTAAAAGAAGTTCTGTAAATTTTTTTCCAACTCTTTTTATACCAGTGTCTAACATTATATGAGAATAAACTACGTCCAATTCTGTTTTCAATAAGTGTAAATTATGAGAATTTACTGCGCTTCAGCGAAACATTTCACCCCTTTCTTTTATCGTAAAAAGAATTAATCACATACATATATACTAGAAAAACTGCACAAAGGTTTACTCAATTGTTTTCTTATTATTATTATTATTATTATTATTTTTCATTTTACAATTACTAGCACGAGGAGTAATGGACTTATCATAGAACACCCGAATCGCATAACTAAACTGCTTCAAAATTAGTATACACCAACATTATATCCTATCGTTTTATTAGTCTTCGCCATGCACATATGAAAGCCTCGTGAAATGAATAGTTGACTTTGTATGTGGCAATATACCACCCGCAATACTAATAACTGTGTAAAATAATATTTACTTTAATACCCTTTCCAAATTATATTTGAATCATAGAATGAACTTCCCTAATGTTTGTGTATGTAAGATTATTATCATTCATGCATTTGAGTGTGTCTTAAAAGAATTATTTACATACATTCTACGTTTAAGGGCATGGGAAAACGCACATTCTTCAGAATAGGAGCAGCAACATGCTGCATATAAAATTGTGCTAATATACGTTAAGATATGCTTACGTCGATTTGTATGTGTGTGCATGTGTGTATAAAAAATGTGTGAAAAATACGAAGAGAGTGAATATTTACCGGCAAATCTCTGACAGTTCTTTATCATTTATGTTTCAATGAACTGTGAGGTAAAAGCTTTTGCTATGCTGCTGGAGGCGGATAATAAAAGTACAAGTAAGTAGCGAATTTCGATGAAAAAGTTCAATAAAAGTTGAAATCCGAAAGCAAAAAGTTATGGCAAAAGTTAAAAGAACGACTTTGCGAAAATAATACGCAAAAAGTAGTGCGGCTTAGTTAGCAAGTAGTTATGAGTATGCTGTTGAAAAATGATTACTGATTTGTTAAGTATTAAGAGAGAAGTTTAGCTGTCGTAAAGAGGTTCTCATCAACAGCTAAATGGTAAGCTTAAATTACAACAGGAAAGAAGGTAAACAAAAATCTAAATCTAAAAAAGAAATGCTTGTTCGTAATAATCCTCTATAGTTCTGCAGAACTTTTACGCCCCTTGGACTTTTCAAAGCCACTTTTATGTGCAATTAAAATTTTTATTATCGCACCAAGCACAAAAGCACACAACAATAAAACACTTAGCATCTATCAAGAGCTGTAAAATTAACTTATTAATGCAGTTGAACTGCGAGCAAAAAAAGGAAAGGTACAAGAAATGCAGGCAGACTCACACACACACACAACATTACATGCAAATGACACTTGAGAATGCCTCAAAACTATGTACAAGTCCATCGAAACCAGCAGCTGAGGCAGCTAAACCACAAACACACAGGCACACAAGCACTAGCATGCCATACTTACTAACCATTGCAAGGAAATAGAAACAAGGCAAGATATAGCAGTGAAAGAAATCGTGCATCGTTCATCGTACTACGTGCTGCATACGATACACGAAACTCGCATGAATTGCTAATGCCAAGGACAAACGCATTCGCAAGCATTCATACATATGTATATGTATGCCTTCCCTGTAGTGAGAACGTAAATTTCTCAGTTAACATTCTAGCTCATGAACTGGTACTTGATGACAGACGTCATAGTAGTTCGAGAGAGACTAGAACTGTCCCAGTTACAAAATGACCGATTGGAGGTGAATGGAAAACAAAATTTTTTCTATATTTACAAAAACATATATCAACTAAAGCAATCATTTACATAAATACGCAATAATTTTATATAAAATACGCGAGAAAAACTTGCGGCAAATACTTTCTTGTTCATACGTTAGTTGAAATTTCCACATGCTTTCCACTAACAGCGCTTTGCAAAACCATAGATGGGCACTTTTCAGTAGCAGTAAAAATGCAGTAAATATAATTTTTTACTGATTACTGAAAAAAATTGCATCACCAGTAAACTGAAAAGAATTGCAGTAAAATTATTGTTTACTGGTAACTAAAAGAAGTTGCCCTAAAATATATATAAGATATAATTCGATTTGCATTATCATTTTCCTCAGAAAGAGAAAAGGAACACATGGCACGCTAAATATTATACAAATGAGTCAGAATTTAAAGCCGAAAATAAATAATTCAATTCAAATAAAAATTTTGTGAAAATATGTTTAGTATTATGAACGGATTGAGATCATTGATACTGAAAGTCCGCCTTGCCTGAAATATAATCTTAAAACAGATTTTTATTATGACTATGATATATTAGACACAAACTATGGTATGAACTCATACACAGAAAACTAAGGTTGAAAATCCTGAGTTGTGACTCTTGCATTTCGTGTACGACATAACAAACAAAACATCCAAACAAAAGAATTGTATGAAGAAGCAAAGAGATATGAGAAGTACTAACTGAATTAGCCTAATGCTCGGGATACTGTTATAGCCGCTATTTTTGGCAGCAGTAAGCGCAGGGCAGAAACAGCTGGCAGGCTATTTTGGTATTAAGTAAGTAAGTAAGAAGATCAAGCCAAAAAAATTGTCAACACTTATGTGTTGAAGTATGGAAAGACAGCCGATGCCGCAACTCGTATTCTGCCTCAAACACCTCCAAAACATTCTTTAATCTCGGGAAGAAAGTAATTGTAAAATTTTTATGCTTGATTTTCAATTAAATATTCGTTTTATGCTTATATTTACTTAAATATATATGTAATTCCACTGACTCGGGAAATTATCTTCAGACAACATTTTTATACCTGGCCGCACGAGATGAAACAACAAGTTGTCTAAATAAATATAAGGCTAAAACCCAGCAATGCAAATTGGTTTTGCGCTTGTTTTAAAAAATACTAATAACGAGTAACAAGTATAAAATAAGTGTTTTAAAAACCAACTATATTTGCATTTTCTGAAATAATTCATTGAATGCAGTGGTTGGGTATTGATTTATACTACCACTATTTTCAATAAAGAGTAAATATTTTACTGATTGTGCAAATCACATTACTTACATGGTATTTTTACTGCAATTTTTTTCAATAATAAGTAAAAATATTGGGAGGTTGAATTAGTTTTAAAGGTTTTTTTCGAAGATTTGGGGCTTTATTGTGAAAAAACGGTACAAAATATTTTATTCGAAGTATTGGCCATCGCTAGCTACAACTTTCGCCCATCTTTCGGGCAATTTCCGGATGCCGTTTCTCCAAAATTCTGGCCGCTGCTTGGCTATCCATGACTCAACCCATATTTTGGTAGCCTCGTACGAGGAGAACCGCTGGTCCGCCAAATCGAGACTCATATGCCGGAACAAATAATAATCGGAGGGAGCTATGTCTGGACCATACGGCAGGTGGGGTAACACTTCCCAGCCAAGCGTTCCAAGGTATTTTTTGACAGATTGAGCAACATGCGGCCGAGCGTTGTCATGTTGCAAAATAACCTTGTCGTGCCTTTTTACCGTTTCCGGCCGTTTTTCTTTCAATGCCCGGCTTAAACGCATCAATTGCAGTCGGTAACGATCCCCCGTGATATTGTTTCGCCCGGTTGGAGCAGCTCAAAATATACGACGCCGACCTGATCCCACCAAATGCAGAGCATGATTTTCTTGCCGTGAATATTCTGCTTGGCCGTCGACGTTGATGCGTGGCCGGGCAAACCCCATGATTTTTTGCGTTTTGGGTTATCGTAGTGGATCCATTTTTCGTCGCCAGTCACCACCCGATGCAAAAAACCCTTCCGATTTTGTCGCTCGATCAGCAATTCGCACGTAAAAAATCGCCGTTCGACGTCGCGCAGCTTCAACTCGTACGGGACCCAATGTCCTTGCTTTTGGATCATTCTCATCGCTTTTAGACGCTTGCAAACGGTTGATTTATCAACGCCCAATGATTCAGCAAGCTCTTCTTGGGTTTGGCACGAGTCCTCGTTTACCAATTCCCCCAATTCCGCGTACTCGAACTTTTTGGGCTGTCCAAGACGCTCCTTGTCTTCGATGTGAAAATCACCACTTTTGAATCGTCGAAACCAGTACTCACATGTTGAAATCGACGGAGTATGGTCTGGGTAGGCCTCCTGCAGCAATTCACGGGCTTGGGCTGTATTTTTTTTCAAATTGAAGCAGAAAAGCAAAGCTTCCCGCAAATTGCGTTTCGACGGCACGAAAGTTGACATACTCGGAGCACGAAAACACTGCGTTGTTTATACTTCAGCGAAATGACAGATACTGATAAACAAAGCCTAGGGATGAGGCTTTGAATGAATATATATTCAGTATTGCCAACGCGATAAAGTGATAAATAGCGCCATCTGTGTGTCACCTTTAAAACTAATTCAACCTCCCAATATTTTTTTTAAATTTTTGTGCAGTAATCATTAAAAAAAAATAATTTTACTGCAATTTTTTACTGCATATTTTTACTCAAGTTTTTATCCAGTAATCAGTAAAAAAATATTTTTGCTGTAATTTTTTTCAGTAATCAGTAAAAGTTTACCAGTAAACAAAAGCAAATTAAATTTCAGCATCAGTAAAAATTTACTGCTTACCGCTATTTGTAATGCAGTATATATTATATATAATGCAGTGTGACCATCTATGTCCAAAATTCTAATGGAATAAACAAAATTCGCTTAGATGTCATTATTTTGTGGTGTTTTCACAAAAAAGTGTTTAAGCAGCAGTGCCTTAATAAATTTAAAAATTAATTGATAAAAAAATTAAAAAATAAAAAACCATGTTCCATCTTTTCGACTATTAGGACAGTAGTAAAGACATAGCATAGTTTTACTTCTCATAGGCATATTATAATACTTTATATAATAATTACTTGACTTCACTTAATATTATATCGAATTTATCAGTACCTCGGAACAATCACAAAAATTATAATCATTTTATTACACCGCCTTTTGTAGCCCTAAGACATTGATGAGATGAAAAGTAAGTATGGTGAATCGAAAGTATGTGGAATATAAAGATGAAATAATTAATTAGTTACTTAATTCAATAGCATAGCCAACCGAAAAGACTTGTTAAAAGTATTTCTCTAACTAATAATAATAAATTATGCGGAAAAAGTTAAACGTAAAATGATATAATTTATGCACGTTTATTTTGTATTCTTAATTATTCTTATCTCCGAAGGGACTGACGAAATACGAACGAAGTGTATTGCCCAAGTAGCGTGGTCTTGCTACATATATACTTGTAATTCTGCGTTGGCGATGGCCTACTGCTAGGACAGATCAATATTCAATATGTGCATCGCAATCATTACTAGTTGATTGTGTTGGTCTCACTGGTGTATATCAAGTGGTTTATAATTTGTCCGATCCGGTGACCGGTCTCTGGTATTAGTGGGTAGTTCCGGATTAGGAAATAAGGTGGAATTCAGCAAAGCACAATTGACACTTTCAAGAACATCACCGCGCTCTCCCCAAAAAACTTACTTTGTGGAAAGGAGAATTACTTATATATTGAAAGTTCGCTAACTAGTGATGGTCCGAATTTCACCAGAAACGCACCAGTGCAGTACAACTGGATTTCAATGCAGAGTAGATCGAACAAAACTGCACAACGTTACTAATGTAAAAATATCACACTACTGTAAATAAACACTTTTGTACAACGTTACATGTGCTCCTTGTGCTTGCATGTGAACCAAACCAAATGCCAAACCAATGGCAGCAGCTACTGGTTGGTTCACAGTGACGTATGCGCGCGGATGTCGGTTAAATATGCAATACAACTATCAGTCAACTTTGTTGCAATTTAAAATATACGGGAGAAAAACACAAAGGCGCACACGAGTGTATTCATATGTATGTATAAGTATGTACATATGTATATGTATGTAGTTTTACATAAAATAAATGGCAATTTCCTTGCTGCAGTGAAACCTCTCACTTACCATTCCACTTTTTAGTCGCTATATTCATTCATCGCACGCATGGGAGTGAAGAGCGGTGCGGTGGGTTGGCAATTTCATTTGAACGTCTCTTGGCATGTACATACACACATTCGCAAGCACATAAATCGCGTGCATACAAACGTTGGGAATTATTGCTTTCAGACGGCAGTTATACTTAATTGTGTGGAAGTACCATAGAGCAATACAACTGTTGCATATTTTTATGGGCTTTAATGGTATTGCGCTTTGTTCGCAAAGAATGAGATGTGCATGTGTGTGGTTTGCATACATGTGTATATTGGGAAGGAAGACTTACTTTCGTTTGAGCTAACCAACCTTTTGATATTGCAAATAAGTAGGCAACTTGAATGCTAAATAAGCGTAGCTAATAAACATACGAGGGTCCTTATTTATATGGTGAGCCTAGTGGTAAGAAGAAAGTGTGTTTTCGTTGAAAATAGCTTAATTTTTTTTTTTAATATTCACCTTAAAGATTTTTGTGTACGAACATTTTTTGAAGCATCAGATTCTTGCAAAATTTGGGTTTAGAATACATCAACCGCTTTTTCTGCCGGTGAATTCACTGAGTTTTTCTTTTATTATCGCGAAAAATTAGGCATGCGTTCTTACATTAAGGATAAATGGAAATTAGAGCGCTCTAAAAAGTCACTTGCCGTGAGAACTCCCATTGCCATCATCTTTAATGGCGAGCTTTCCACATTTCTTCGAACAATTCTGACAAAGAAATGGGTTAAGCCATTTAAAGATAAATGCTTTTAGTAGCATAAGCATAGGCTCGGGCTCAGCTGCACAGGAAAGAACATCTGTCTCGTCCTTAAAGGCGTATCTCGAAAAATATCGATACAGTTTTGTTTACGTTTGTAAAAACAGTAAGGAAGTGGCAAATTTAGAGAGCAATGCACGTGCAATCTTGGACGAATTTTATTAAGTCTCGAAATTCGTCCTCAAAAGTTCATGAACTCGTTTCATAGTAGCAAAAGATTTAGCTTCATTCCTAAAAGTAGATGGGAAAAAGTTTAGCGGTGCACCATTGTCTACTACTAATAATCCACATCGAGGATCGTAATGATAGCATGAAAATTTTCGCCATTTTTTTTTTTTCATTTTTTTGTACACACAACTTTTAATTAACTGTAAACATATGTCAAATGTGCCATGTGGAAATGTCTACTAGCACCAACCCTTGCACTTGCGAAGGCTCACAAAATAAGTAGTGACCCTAGTATACGTTAATAAAATTGTAAATCTTTCATTCTTTTTATGAATTCTTAAGCAGGATTAGACTCTTGCACTGCTGCACATCTTTCATGGCACTAAAAAACCAAGAATAAATTTAAAGTGGGCTTAAGCTTCGATAAGAACCAGCAGGAGCTTTCAAAACACATTTGCCGAAAGGAGTGTCTTCTTACTAGCGCTCCTAGCATCATTCATGGCAACGATGTTGTTAAAATCTACTGTTTTTTGACACGTGGATATGCGAGTAATTTTTCCATTTAAGCTTTCAAAATAATTTTACTCAATATATCTAATCTGCTTTGCCAGTGATGAACTTCTTACTCCTTTGATGCTAGTACTAAGTCAAGCGCTAACTGACTGTTATTTGCTGTAACAAAGCCATCAACATTTACTCGGATATCGAAATGGATTCACGGCTTTCAGTTTACTAGCACTTGGAATTATTCAGAAAATGCGTGACTTCACTTTCACTCACTTCGGTTTATATTTCTTATCTACTGAATATAGCTATCAGATCCGAACAATACCGACTTATTGCTTGATCGATACAAGGTCGATCGAGGTATTTTCGGCGTGCAAAACGATTAGCCGGTTTCATTAGCTATATTCAAGCTGTTCTTGAGTAGATAGATTTTTTTCTTCATTTTGTTTTTAAATAACAATAATCCGGAAATACACAGCATTTCGAGTTACGCAAGTCTTTTATTTAATAATAACTTAAAACTGTGCTTGGCAAATGAATAAAAATAGTCAAAGAATTTAAGAATTCGTTCTTTCTCACTTTAGAGCTCTCATTATAAGAGCATGAGAGTATTTCTATTAAAAAACTCCAAATAAAAACTCATCTACCGTGCGGAGGCACCATAAACTGTACCTCCATTTGTGAAAAAGCAATAAGACACATCCCACAAATAGAAGGAGCTCGGCCAAACACCCAAAAAGAGTGTAAGCGCCAAATAAAAAAAAGATATTATATATAAAAATATAGCTTATTCGGAAGGCTGCTTTGAAGAATATTGAAGAATATGAAAATAAGAACGCCCAAAAAAGAAAGGAGAGCGAGAGTATAATAAGCCTACTATGTACAGATTTTTCCAATTAATTAGTAATATTGAAAATGTTAATGGGAGCTTCCTTTTAGTTGTTAGCTTTTTATGATTGATTTAAATTTTAAACGCAAAGGCGTTTTGGTTTTGACTCAGTTACTAATGTATAGCGATCACCCTTTTTCAATTATAAAGTATAATATGAATGTATAAAAATATACGCATACGCACATCCTTACAGTGTCGTTCATTTAAGTCCGGACAGATTTTATACCATCTAAGGAAGAACTGAATAAGAAAAAATAATTAACCAGGAAGTTAGTGCAAAAATTGGAGTAGGCGTCTGTTACAGGAAATCTTTCGACAAATCATAAACGGACCGGGTCCAGAGGAAAAAGATCTGTTCAGCGTCACAGTACTGTAGAAGACTTGAACTATTTTTGTTGTATTTGTATTCCGTCCATTTCTTTTTACAGAATCCAAACATTTCTAGCAACCAAATCTAAAATATTAAAAAATATTTACAGGGGCCATCTACGAGAACTACCAATTACGATTATTTAAAATTCCCTCAGCAATCAAATTTACTTATTTTGGGCAATCTAGTGTAAATCACCCTATCGGATCGTCGTAGGTCAATCGTATTTGACACTTGTGAATTATAAATACGCCACGAGCGCGTAAAAGTTAATGTAAAGATGTCCATCACTCAAAATTATTTTTATTTTTTTATTTAACAAAGAAGTTAATCAAAAACAAAACCAAAGCCGATGATGGGTTTTGCGCCCACTATATAACTGATGAAATTTGCACATATATACGGAGAGATAGAGTACCGAGACTTTTAAACTTAGCGCCACATTTCCTCGCTATCTGTGACTTTGGAAGTCTCGACAATATTTTACAGTTCCGCCCAAATCATTATCGTGATGCAAAAACCAAGAGTTGCCTTTTTAGACGAATTGCTTCACGTAAACGACGCATAACGCTCAAATAATATTCCTTATTAACAGTTTGGCCAGGTAAAAGGAATTCATAGTGCACCACACCACGAAAATCGAAAAATACTGTCATCATGAACTTTATTTTTGAACGACTTTGACGTGCTCCTTTCGGGCTGGCCTCGCCTTTAGCACGATATTCGCTTGATTTGTTCGGTTGTTTCAGGGTCGTAAGCATAAATCCAAGTCTCATCTCCCGTAATGATGCATTTGAGCTTGTCCTGATATTCTGAAAGCATTGTTTCACACACATCAACGAGACGACTTTTTTCCAAGAAATTGAGAGTTTTCGGTACCAAACGAGATTTGACTTTTCGTAGGCCCAAATGGTCTTTCAAAATGGTTTTCACAGATCCATCTGATATTCCGATCATATCAGTAAGGTCTTTAACAGTCAACCGACGATTTTTGAGCACTAACTCCTTCACTTTATTGACGTGTTGGTCATCTGTTGACGTCGATGGTCGTCCGGAGCGCTCCAAGTCATCAACACGTTCTCGACCCTCTTTGAAGTCTTTGTACCACTTATAAACATTTTTCTGCGACATGGTCGAATCACCAAATGTCTTCTGGAACATGCTAAACGTTTCCGCAGCCGAAATTTCATTCCGCAAACAAAATTTGATGGCACTTCTCTGCTCAATCAAATCAGACATTGTAAAAATCGAAAAATACACTCTTGGTCGTTTGCTAAACACAAGCGTAAATATATTACTGATAATGACATTCACATGAAAGTTTGCCCAGATATTACTAACAGTGCTGCCAACTCATGAAAAAAATAACTAGAGCGAAATTTTAATCCCTCGAAGTTTGACAAATAAATTCACCTTACTTTTTGCCCACAGTAGTATATATCTGGGATCAGATACTGTTCTTGTGGGTCGCCGACTATATTGTTTTCTGTCAAAAATAAATGTTTGATCCGTCCACAGCAAATTTTTACAGTTTCGAGAGGAGCGGTGCTTTCTTGCAAATGTTAGCCTCTTGGTTTTGTTCTGTAAACTCAACAACGGTACTCTGTTCTCGCTACTAATCTCGCTTCTACCAACGCTTATCAAACTTGTGACTTGCAAATCCATCTCAGTTTTAAGCTCGCTTGACGACAAAAAAGATGTAATTTTGCTAAACCGTATGAATTTTTTGTTTTCTCTTCTCAGAATTTTGCAGTTTCTTTCTCGAGTTTCAGCTTTTGGTACGCTATGAAAAAACTTTTTTCTTTGAACATTTTGCTTTTTTTTACTCAATACTAATATGGATATAAGTGATGCAGTCGATTCTAAAAACTGGCGTGCCCTGTTTCTATTATATTTTCCAACAGTGTGTTTTCAAAATACAAACACAGACTCAAACATTTGGCTGTAAAACGTAGTAGAGTCCATATATTTTTCGGTTCCCGGATTTCAGTGTGCGCAACTGTATATATTTAATTGAAAATTTGAACTCAAAAGTCATTAAAAAGTTCTGCTCTTGCTCATCTGCTCGTATTTTCTTCTACAGCTCTCTAGTCCCAGTTTTCATACGTGAAATTGCATTTAGTGTAAGCGTGTGTGAGAGAGTGTGAGTGTGCGATGTTGTTCATTTTTGCATTTGAAATGTGAACAGACGCTTAAGCGCGCATCCATCATAATTTGTAGTCGTAATTGCAAAGAATTTTTAAATTATTCGCTTATTCATGCGTTTCACTTTTCACCCGCAAATAAATAAATCACTTTCCTTGTGTCTGTGGCGCTAGAGCCACAAAAGTAAGGCGACAACAACAATATTAATTTTATCATTCGCAAATATGAATAGCACAAGTATGCATATGACTGCTTACCACACATGCGTATGAGTAAATGTGTACGCTACGCCAAGGTCTTGCATGGAACTGAAACCAACAACATACACACATACCTACATACCAACTTACCTACGTGCATGGCGTATGAGTAACTTTCTTGCTTTCGACAAATTTTCAGCTTAGCTTTTTTAAACTTCATTTGAATGACTGGCAAGTCGCATAAAATACATCAAAATTTTCACTCAACGACACCGATGGAGAAGAAGAGTGCGGAGAAGGCAAAGAAGGTCATGGCGTTGACATATGTCACGCGCAACAAAAAAATGTTAGAGGTAAAATTTTAAATAAAATTTCTTAAAGCAATGATTGTGAATTCGTGCAGAGATATGCGACTGTTTTGTGAATAGACGGGGGTGGTGGTGAGAAGGGCATATGCTTGCGAAAAAACCAGCAACTAGAAATGAGTAGCTACAGAGAATTTGCAGTACAAACAACAGCTGCGGTGTTTACTGCAGAAAATTGAAAATTTGACATTTTGGCGCGTCAAGCAAAGTGATTTTGAGTGGCTCACAATGCAATTTGCTAGCATGGAGCACAAATCTTGGTGGTGAGGACGATGTAGTGAATGAATCGAAATTGAAAATTGTGTTCAATATTTCTATTTGTTTATGTATTTTCTTATGACAGTTATAAAAATTAATATCAAACTCGAGTACTTGCAACTGAAATGCAAATTTATGGCTACGAAATACTTAGCTCTAAAGACAAACAATAACAAAAAACAACAATGACAGTCAAATTCATCATTTCGGTCATGCGTCAACAAGCAGTGATTTTATCTGGACCCCAATTTGCTTGTTAAATCATAAAATATTTAAACTGAAATCAAACAAGGCTTATCATTTGGGATCATCTGCGTAGCAGCAGAGCAACCGTAATAATAATCAGAAAAATAAACAAGATAGGACTGGCAAAACCAAGCGTAAAGAAATAAAACAAACTAAACTAGGCATGAAAAGAGGAAAAACGAAGTGAAGAGTAGGCGGCGAATATAAGTTTAAGCGGTAAAAATCAATTATTTTTCATAATAATAATTATTAAATAAGGGGGTTTTTAGTAACAGTGAGGGAACTATGTCACCTAAAAAATCTTTATTGGAACCAACGACATACTACATATCCTTAAAGGCCTAAGACAAGGGTGTTGTCAACACTCTTTTTTAACATTTACGCCGAAACGAACAGCATCCATTATTGAATATAATCGCAAAACGCCGTGCTTTGGCCACATATAAAGAAATTAATACTAAAGGGTAAAATTGAAGGAAGAAACGATATGTTGGCAAAAATCAGCTTTCGTGATTGCGTAACATCGGGAACTGGAACGGCCTTGGCAACATAGCTAAATTATTTCTTTGAACTTTTATTTTTGACTGGAAACGAATCAAATAACCTTTATTTTTGTTTTTTTGACTGAAAACATATTTAGTAACTCTTTTGGAAAAACGATTAACAGTTACGGTCCCTGGAAAATATAAATTCATTTCCCTACAAAGATTATATAGATACAACTTTTTTCAACTTCAAAAATAACAACATTTTACACTTTTTATCAAAATTTCTAGAAAAAATAAGGGTACACAGTTTTATATCCTATACAATGTCGGCATAATAAAGTGCAAGTTTCAAGGGGCTCAAAAATAGTTGATTTCATTGCGGCCTTGCACAGTTTTTTCATATAACGACAAGAAATAACAAATTTAATAATAAACAAATATTAAAGCACATACGTGAAAAATTACATTATTTAAATGACCGCCGTGAGTACGTCTATAAGTAAACATTCGATCGCTCAAAGTCGATTCATAAATGCCTAATTGTTGAGAACGTTACAGACATCGATGTTGATGGTTGAGGTTGTCCAGCAACATTTTGCGCTACAGAAGCAATGTACCCAACAAAGCGTGCAGTTTTTGGTCTGCCGGTCATTTTTTCATCCAGTTTCTTGAATTATCGACTCATTCGGACGATTATTTCCGGCACAAAACTCGCGAATTTTTCGATATGTTGTTCTTGACCATTTTCATAATAAATATATATATATATACATATATAACTGGCGCGTACACCCTTTATTGAGTGTCTGGACGAGCTCCTCCTCCTATATGTGGCGTGGGTCTTGACGTTGTTCCACAAATGGAGGGACCTACAGTTTTAAGCCGATTCCGAACGAGCTGATATTTTTTATGAGGAGCTTTTTATGACAGAATTACACGCGGGGGTTTGCCATTGCCTGCCGAGTTGCGACCGCTATTAGAAAAAAAACTATTTCATCTACGGAGAATCTCCCCTATGCACTCCCGAATGGGGCCAACCCGTTTGACCACTGCTGCCAAATATAATAAGTTTCAATAATTTTCACGCGTTGACTTATCGTCTAAAATTGTGAATCTGTCTACTTAACAAAATTCAAAAATGACATAAAAACGTTGCCGTCTAGGAATTATTCCCTACTAACAACTGGCGTCAGAAAGACCCTTTGTGTGGTACTAATATTCTGATTCTTATTCCATGTCAAATTAATAAACAAGGCAATGAGACAGTCTCGTTTGATTCTAAATCGGTAGGTTTTATGATTGGATTTGTTAACGTTACCGCTAACTAGGGAGAATTCTGGAATTTGCAAACATTTCGAACAAAAATGTCAAGTTTTTAAAAATCGAACTACAATCGTACGGAATATTTATTTCAAGCTGTTCACATACTTAATTATTAGAAACATAATTTTAAAACAATTGTTTGAATTTGCAAGTGAAAAAGCAATGCAGCTGAAACTGAAATTTCTATGATTCATTTTCATGTTCGTAATTGTATCTACAGTGGCTCGCATAAGTAGTTTGCCTGTGAAGCTGTAAAATGAAGGTATTTTTTTATAATTCATATATACATTTTTTCTGTGAAGATGATCAAGTAAACTGCAGGTATTTTTTATAATTTATTTATACATTTTTTCTTAAGTTATTTAAACTAAAATAAAATTTCAACTAAAAAAAATATATATATATATAATTGGCGCGTACACCCTTTTTGGGTGTTTGGCCGAGCTCCTCCTCCTATTTATGGTGTGCGTCTTGATGTTGTTCCACAAATGGAGGGACCTACAGCTTCAAGCCGACTCCGAACGGCAGATATTTTTATGAGGAACTTTTTCATGGAAGAAGTACACTCGGAGGTTTGCCATTGCCTGCCGAGGGGCGGCCGGTATTAGAAAAATGTTTTTCTTAATTTTGGTGTTTCACCGAGATTGCGCTTTTTATACTCCTCTTAATATATATATGTACATATGTAAGTACACACATAATGTATGACTTACTGAATAATCTTAATGAACATATGTACTTGTTTTTATTCTGCGCTTTATAATGTACATATGTAGTCTTTGTTTGTCTTACCTATATAAATCGCTGATTATATTACTGTTTATAAAGACGCTGTAAATAACTGTTTTTTCACTCGTTGCATTTTAGCATAAATTCTTTTGCTCACCAAACCTGATCTCTATCAAATAAAGAACGCATCTACATGCTTTGTCTGAATTAAGTAAACTGGCTTTTATTTGCTACATATATTTAAATTAAAATCTACAATTTCTTATAACTTAACATCAGAATACATTGCTCACCGATAAAATGGGAATGGAGGGAGTTCAATTTAAGATGGGATGAT
The DNA here is from genome assembly GCA_037575425.1 of Anastrepha fraterculus. NCBI lineage: Eukaryota > Metazoa > Arthropoda > Insecta > Diptera > Tephritidae > Anastrepha > Anastrepha fraterculus. The sequence continues at coordinate 25,619 of JAYXIM010007312.1, forward strand.
AGAGATCTAAACCCAAATGTTTCGAAAGGAAAAAAGAGATGCTTATAATTACAAGGAATGATAAAACTCAGAATAGAAAGAGAGAACGCATCCAAAAAAGAGAAAGAATATATAAACAGTTAGATGTATACATTGGAAAAGCTTACTTCAATGATAAAATTGTAAGAGACAAACAATCCGTAATATTTCACGCAAGATGCAATCTTTTGAAATTAAGTGGTATATATTATATAATAATAATTGTACACTCTGCAATGTAAATGAAAAGAAGACGTTGAACATTTTATTGGAAGAAGTCTAATATTATCACAACTCCGTGTTGCAAATCTCCAAAAAACCAACTTTGACACATTATAATGTAGTGAATATGTTGAATGGATAAAAATATGAGACTTGAAAAAGCTAGTTTCTTACATAACTGGTGCTTTAAAGTACAGAGAATTAATTCTACATGAATTTACGCGATACGCTAAAAATATATCGCATTTTCCAGCAGACAACATTTAATTTTTTATTTATTTGTTTGTTTAAAAATTCTGTTTTTTAGTCTGTAAGCAAATATTGTGTACTGTAAATTAATATAAATAAGAACCATTATATTTATTATTCCATTCTATTATTATTTACTCCATTCTATTTTAATAATCAACGCTAGTAAGCCTAAGTTGGGTGAAAAACAAATAAACAATCGAAACTATTTTGAAATACTTTTGTGAGCACAGTACATTAACGGTATAATATTCATGCGTGCTGAATAACCGATGTATTTAGGAAATGCGCAGCAATATGAATACGCGTTTAAAAAAGTAAGTTCACTAACTAATCGATAAGAAATTTAAAATTTGTACGTAAAAGGGAAAGATATGAAAAAAAATATTTCTACGAGCCACTGTATATGTACACATATTGGTATACTTACATTAGATAAAATGTATACAGAAGTATGTATGAGTGCGAATTTACTGACGAAAGATGTCATACTCTTAATATTTTATGATAATATTAACAAATTTACTTAGATAAAAAAGCAAAATCACTTGTTTATAACAACACCACACCATCCAAATGCTGCTTATGAAGCTGCCGCTGCCGCTGCCACTTTGCTGATGATATAATATCTTATCTGACATTTATGCTAATCAGCACAACAAAATTACCACGTGAATTTGTATAACAACAGTGTCAGTCATATACGCGTATGCAAACATAACATTTTTTTCTTTAATTAATTTGTTTAATTTCTTGATAAAAATAAACAAATAAATGAAACACTAAATTAAAAAATGATATCTGTGTTTCACATCACTAACCACTATATACATACAAGCATACCTACATCCATACATACAAACATAGATTGAAACTGAAAACGCAAACACGTGGTTCTCTTCCCACATCAAGTGCCCTTTTTCTCCTACTCTCCTCCAACACCAGAAACGCTCAATTAGTTTAGTAAGGACGCACGTACCTGTTAAATTTGTGGGAAAACTTATTGATTGCTATTAAAAGTACAAAATGGTAACAAAAATTCTCGATTTTAAATTTTGTTATAAAACAATGAAGCCAAGCTTATAATCCCTTAATTCAATATTTGATTTCTGCCTGCTAAAAATAGTGCAACCGCTCATTAAATCAGTTGAAAAAATCCACTTACACTTGAATTTTCTTACAGCAGCTGCAGCAAGTGGTTTTGTCGGTATTGCTTTGAAGCAACTAATAATAGCAACAATAATGTCAACGTAGCTTTATCAGCTCATCATGGAATTTCTGAAAATGTATGTAAAAAGTGTTACGAATTTTAAATAGAATGATCCACTATTCGTTGTGCACGCATACCAGTAAACTCGTTTTGACCAAGAAAAAACACGGATAGCTTAAGTGAAAGGGGTAATTATTTTTTATTAAAATTGTATAATTAATATTTCGCCAACTTGTGTAACAATTCGAAAATCATTTCAGTTTCGCGTTGGCTTAGTTGTCGGACAGTCAAACATTTTATCTTTCATTGTAAGCAAATATTCAAAATTTTTAAATTCATGAAAAATGGTTGGGCAGAGTTGAACAACTATTTGAATAAAATATTTTATCACTGCTGTTACGACGTTGGCCGCGCCACTTTGTGAGGATGAGATGCCAACTGACAAATTCCATACAAACCTGAACCCCGAACCCCGAACCCAACAAAAGTGAACTAGAGCTTAACAGGCACACTTATAGATGTATATGTATGTATGTATGTGTATGGAGGTAAAGCAATTAAATTCACAGAAACTCATTTTCTTCAATATAACGAGCCATCAGCAAAAAAATTGTTTAAATCAATGGCAATTTTTAGCCACTTTCAATTGACTATAAAACAGCGCTCCTAAAATTTTTGTTTAATTTGGATTGGAAAATTGAATTTTCATAAATTTTGATAAAAGTTTGAAACCTTGACTTATGTGACATCTCTTGTAAAATGAACTTTATTTCAAAAACAAAATTATAAATATTAAAGGTAGGTAAGTAGGTTAAATGGTTCAAGTGCCAGTCTGGGACTCCTCAAGTAGCACTGAACCGCCGTTTTGATACCATTATAAGACCTCCAACAGACAGAAATCTACAGCAAGCCAGAGCTGTTGATATAATGGAGAATATTGATTGGATTTAGGTTGGCGCACTGCCCCAGACTGTCGAAGAAAGGACCAAACACGGACATTCACAGAGAAAGTGCTTAACGGTCTCTTTCTCTGAAAGGTCCCCACAACTTCTGCAACGGGGGTTAAATTGTAACCCTAGCTTTTCCGCGTGTGTGCCGTTCATCCAGTGACCGGTAAACACAGCCCCGAGTTTGGAAATTGGATGGCGAGGAGTCCAAAGGACTTTCTGGGTCCTTCGTATATTGTACTGGGGCCAAAGGGTTTTCGAAATAGCACATGAAGAAATATAGCTCCATTTTTGAAGAAATAATTTGTGCAGTTTCCCTTTAACAACTGTCGGGGGTGCCGATGACCGGGTAGGAGGTCTCTGAGGTCTGTCAACAGCAATTGCATTTCCCTCTATGTTTCTATGTCATGGATCAGAGAAATGTTACCTGCACACCCAAGAGATTAGATCTCCACCTTACAGGAGTTTACTAATTTCGTTCTGCACCATGGCGTCAGAGCTTTGATCGCGGCTTGACTATCGGAGAAAATGTTAATATCCCCCTCGCTCCCGCGTTCCCCTAAGCATTTTGCATGCCTGCAGGATCCCAAAGTCTTGTGCTTAAGAAACACTAGCAGTGTTCTGCAGTTTAAAGGAGATAAATAAATTGACTGATTTAGAGAAAACCCCTGCTCCGACTCCCGATTTAATCTTGGAACACTCAGTGAAGGCAGAGGTGCAAGCTTCAGTGCCTATTTGGAAAAATTGCCCTAGCATGACCCTCAAACTCTTGTTGGCGGATAGAGAGGTCTGTTCGTAGTTCGGAGAAATACGGAGTTAACTGACCGAAAATGCTACCATGTCCCCTGAGAGATCGCCTCCAGAGGCCAACCTCCTTTAACTTGATTGCACTTTGAGCTGCGATGGAAAAACGTAAAAGTCGATGGGAAGTAAGTGCAAAACGACATTCAGGGCAGCACTGGGGCAAGTTTTGCCTGCTCCGGTGATGCCAATGCATGCAGTCCTTTGCACCCTCCCCAGTTTAGTGATATTATAGACCTTCCGAAGAGCTTCCCACCAAACCAGGCGTCCATACGTAAAAATTGGCAAAACCACTGCGTTGTACATCTACAGCACCTGTGGCTTGAGTCCCCATTTTTTCACCGAACATAGATTTGCAGGAGGCTATACTGGCCTTCTTTACCCGATTTTCAATGAGTAGCTTCCAATAGAGTTTGGAGTCAAGTATCACTCCAAGATATCTAACTTCCCATAAGAGCGGGAGAACGTTAAATACGAAAAATAACAACTTCGTCAATAGCAACTAGCCAAAGTAGGGGCGCAAGGACACCATCCACCCTAAAATTAAAAAACATGATAAAAGTAGTTAAAATTGATCAACATGTAGAGGATTTCGCGGCTGTATGCTCCTATAAAAAAAATTATGTAATTAAAAAAAAAAAAACCAAAAGATATTGAAAAAAAAACTGCAAACCTTGTTAATATATCGGCCTGATATTAGTTTGACCGCCACTGTATGTACATACCTATGACTTATAATATTTTGCTTGTCTCAAAATAAATTTGCATTAATGTTTACACTTAACAGCATAAACAAATTTGTGCTACTGTCATTATGCGTGTAATTTATTACTTTTTTATAATTTAAACAAGTGGACCCTTGGATATATGTACATGTAGTAGTATGTCCTCCTCTCTATAATGGTGACTAAAACTGCCAAGATATATTAATACAAAGAATTTCAATTTATTTATGTACAAGCAAAGAGGGTCCAAAAGTATTTGACTTCTTAAAGGGCAAGCAGAAAAAGGTCTACTAGAGTTTGCTTTCATTAATAAATTGGTAACAGCCAATTAATGGCATGAGCGAGCCGACACAATTTCAAAGGGCATAAATTTTCTAATTAGGAAATTAAGCAAAAAATTGTTATAAACTGTACGATGAAGGCTAAACAAATTGTTTATAAATAAAAATGATTTCTTGCGGCAATCAATCCCGGAAATTATATGTTGACTGAAATTAAATATTGCGTTAACAGAAATGGCCTTAAAGGAATATTGATGAGAAATAATATATTCATTAATAAATGAAGGCATTAATAACAAGTAAACATAACGCTTGAAGTACTTTCATTCATAGTTGATATACAATTATTTACTGACCTAGATCTCCTAGAAGGAAAGAAATAATGCATGCGGAGAAAAACATATCTACGTGGCCACGTATTGTATAATTTTCTAACAAAATTACATTTTAAACGCTTAATGTTTGCACTTAGAAATGACATTTGAATTAAATTGGCATGGCAAACACGAGCTGGTGTGGTAGACTCACACACACATTTGCGGGCATACATATATGTATGAGGCAAAACCATTATTTTTGCTTTTTGCTGTTTTTCTGATAAGACATGGAGGACTACAACATGCTTCAAGAAATAAAGAGACACGCAGTTATCGTCGCTATATGTGGAAATCACACCGATTTAGAAATCTTTAATTTTCTTAAGTAGGTCCGTTCATTCATTCATAAGGTTCGCCATGAATTGGAAACATCAGGCGGCGATGCAGAATCTGATACAAAACACAAAACAAAAAACAAAGAACGTTCTGACACTCTCCGATCTGCAGAATTTATTCAAAAAGTGCAAGCGACCATTGACAAGGGCTGCACAAAATCAATGAAGGACCTTGCAAGAGTGCTTAATGTTTCTGATAATATTATCCGTCACGTTGTCCATGAAGATCTCCGGTTTAAGTCCTACGTTATGCGCAGAAGATAATTTATGTTGGAGCAAACACGAGAACAGCGAGTTATCCGATCAATACGGATTATAGACAAAATTAAACACCCAGAAGAAGCACATGAAATATTATAATTTTTTTTTCAGGAAAAAGATTTTGACCAAGACCAAAAGAGTAATCACCGAAATGACAAACAGACTATGTTCCAATGCTACAGAGGTTCCTGTTGTTATCCATATGAAGTTTACAGCCACTGTTGTAGTTTTAGGTGTTGTGAGCAACAAAAGACATGTCAAGCCACCACACTTCCTTACTCAAGGATTTTGAGCGAATTCTGCTGCATATATCGAAGTTATAGAGACAATAGGGAAACCCTGGAGTGATAATATAAGCGCTGACAGGCCATACTTCTTTCAGCAAGACTATGCTCCTTCACACAATGCGAAGACGACAAAAGACTGGATGACTGAAAATTGCCATCTTTACTCCTAGACCTTAATCCCTTGGATTACTTCGTATGGGGCGTAGTTGAGCGTGACAGCTATAAGCATCCTCATAACACCATTTCTTCTCTAAAGGCTGTAACTAATAGCGTTATGGTCAATATGAATAAGGAGCATTTGATTCGGGCATGCAATCGTTTTCGGACCCTGATCCAAGAGGTTATTGCAGCTAATGGAAATTTTATTGAACAATTTTATAAATTTGTAATAAATTAATGTAATGTACTCAAGTTGCCCTGAAATACCGTACGCAGCCTGTATATATAAGAGAGTGTGCGTTATGGGTGTCCATTGAATTGCACAACTGGAAAAATTGCAAAAACATTTACGCGTAGATGGAAGTAAGCATCATTGGATAAAAAGATACAGTATCTGGCTACTGGCCACTGCTGCTTAACCATTGATTGATTGGTAAAAAGTATTATATCATGGGAAGTAAACCTAAGTTCTCTTTAAGTGCTTTAGTAAACAATGCATAACAAACTACCCAAGAACCTGTCCTCAAGCAACGTAAACAATTTTTTTTTTAGTTTTCGAATATATTACTGTACATTTTTAATGTTTTTTTTTCTTTTTTTTATAGAATGGGTTAAAAAGTTGAAAAATTTTCAAAAAAGATGGATAAGAAATTGGAAATTTTGCTGTATGATTAATTTTTTTGTAAGTTTTTCAATTTTTGCGAAATTTGTGCAAAGTTTGGAGCTTTGAGTTATATGAGTTATATGATTTTTGGTGTAGAAAGCATTATACTTTTATAAAAACATTAAAAAAAAATTAAATACAAAAAACAATTAAATACAAAAAAAAATTAAATACAAAAAAAAATTAAATACAAAAAAATAGTTAAAACTGGGTAATTCCTCATGTTTCTATTATTTCGAACACAGATGTAAGTACAAACACATTAACTACATGTTGAAAGGCAAACGCCACCGCACACATGTTGCTGACCACATTGCACAACAATAAAGCAAGAAGTATACAGCACGACCGCCCAAAATGGCTCATTGAAGTGTGTAGTAAAAACGAGAATTTAATGACCATCAACTGAAACGCACATAAATTCCAACTACCGCAACTCACTGGAATGGTCAGTAGTAGCTTTCGAGGATACGAACAGCTGGCGTGATTGTCTTTGAGAAATGCCCTTATGGCGGCACATCGGTAAGTAAATGAGTGTACACCCTCTAAGGCCAGAAAAAGCTTAGTTGCCATAATTTTTACTGAATGATGCGTGTCCAAATATATAAATGCCTATAATTTTATTTTAATTCGTTGTTATTTGTTCGAAAGGGGTTGGATACTATGGTATAAGTCTTCCTAGCAGACAGAGCAGTATTTTTCAATGATGGATCAGTATTTTTCACTGATTTCCTGCATGACTTTGAATGCAACTCGAAAATGTATGGGAATTCGATTTTGAAACTTGGAGGAATTACTGGCCTTGGTCTAAGCTACAAATAAAAACAATAATAAAAAAAACAACTCTGAAGAGAACAAATCTTTAAGAATGGTAAAAAAAATGTGTTCACAATAATTCTGTACAAAAATCTATAATTTTCACCGGCTGTTTTTAAAGTTAGTATATATAGAAATTTAAAAAAATGTACATGTTAAAATGAAGCGAAGATATAACACTTTCAGAAAGCTTATACCCTAAACTTTCAGCATTGGAAAAATATCAAAATTATTACATATTATTATTAAATATTTTTAAATATCTTTCAAGATCTTTTCAGTTTACTTCGTGTTAAATTCAATGCACAAGCCTACAAGTAAACCAATTTTTAGAAGATGTGGCGACAATGTCCAAAATACTTGGAGCACTTTAAGTGGAACGGCTCTAGAATTAAATTTAGTTATATAGTTAGTTATATATATTAGTTAAATCCGTTAGCCACATAGTGAATTCTCTTATTTTTTTCTTTTTTTTTTATGTTTACTGTCCCTTTTTTCGTATCTGAAATTATATCTTCCCTTCCTTCAGTTCCTCTGAGCAATAAACAAATACTGCAGACAGTAAAATTGCCAGACAAGAAAGAATAAAGTGAAAACCGGAGTAATAACATAAAAATGTGAAAATATTTAATTAATAAATGCATTGTTAGAAATATGAAGCAAGTTCTTACACATTTGAAAATGCCTGACTGTTGTGAAATCCTTAAAAGGCAATCCCTTTAATACAGAAACAATAAATACACAACACACAAATCGTAGCAATAGCATTTGTAGGATAACCCTTATACAAAGTCAATGTTTTAACATTTAGATGAAAGACCAATCAAGACGCATGAAATATTTGACTCTCAATAAATTATGAAAGGATTAAATTCAAAGAGTGTAAATAGACAATAGAATGAAAACAAATAATAGCTTAAGCGTCAAGTGCATATGCGAGTAACTGGTGGGATGCCAAATGCGTAAATGTGTGAGATTATAAGAAGCAGTGACGGTTCCATTAGGGGGTTCATGACCAACGCCAAACCAGCATTCGCTTGTGCGAAATTAGGAAACGAAAATGCAGATATTATGTATTTATGGCTACATACATACAGTCAGCCCCACTACAAAGCTAACATATAGCAAGAACTTCTTAAACGGTTTATTATTTTTTAAATACAGCGTGTCAAAATAGTTTTAGCATAGCTAATTTTTTTACAATATTCGCAATGTTTTTCATTTCAATTTTTTTCAATAATTTTGCATGAAAATATAAGCTTTCAGTGAAAAACGCCGATGACTATTTCTTTCTTGTTGCGGTGATTCTCTTGTCATTTGAAATGCATAGCTTATTTTTTTAATTTTCGTTAATAGTGTTGCTATAATTTTAATTTATTTGGTGATATTTCGTGCCGGTGATTAAATTAAGTATCTGGCAGTTGATATGAAAACCACGAAGTCTAGAAACACAACGGTTTTATCCGAGAACCAAAAGCTTGGTATAATTGCCTATAAGAGGCAAAACCGTTCAAGAGTTGAAGTTTCGCTTGAGTGCATTGCAATGAATCTTTAATGATTCTGAACCTTACCATCGATCGAAGTCGGTCAGCATCCATCGAAAGAAGAAACTGAAAGCAATTTATTTTATTAATAGGCAAAGGAATGCATCAATAGCATGGACGGAAACTGGTTGTGGCCTTAATCCCATTGAAAATATGTAATATATGAATTTTAAAAGAAAAGAAGCCGTCTAATATCAAAATATTAAAGAAAGTACTCGGATCTTCTTGGTATAATGAAACAATCATCAAACATGATTAAATAACTGTGTGCGGAATGTCTTGTAAGAGTATATACCATAAAACCACTTAACACGTATATTTTCTGAAGAATATTTCTCGTTTTTAATACAAATACCAATTTTTTTTTTTTTTATGTTTGAATTTTAGTTCTATTCTTTCCGAGAAAAAATCTCTTCATAAAAGACTATTTGCTGTTCGGAGGCGGCATAAAACTGTACGTCCTTCCATTTGTGGAACAACATCAAGACGCGCGCCACAAATATGGTAGGAGGAGAATCTCAACCAAACACCGGATAAAGGGTGTAAGCGCCGAAGATGCATGTATGTATGTACATGTGGTTCATACTACAACAAAAGCAACATATTTTAAAGCTTTCAATTTAATACAACATAATCAAAAATTCATCAAATTTTGTACAAAATTTCGAACTTTCTAATTATTTCCTTTTTTAGTAGCCGTTTGCCTAGACATTTACAATGACAATGTGCTCTGAATTTTCAGTGATGGTCTCAGAGAGGCCAATTTTATTTAAGTGATATCTCAGGCGGAGTTAAAAGTCTTAAGTCTACTCTGCTAAGTGAAAGTAGCAGTTCTTTGCAAATACTTCAACTCCTTAGTTTCCATTTAAAGGGGTATTTTTGACATCCTTTTTAAAAAAGTTATGTATATAGAAGCCTTTAGAAACTACAAGCACAGGGTTAAGATGAATGGGATATTGGAAGATGCGGAATCGGATTTTATCAACAAAATTTTTGCTTCTTCTTCATCCGTAGCAGTTTTTCATCTTTGAGAACTACAAGTAAAATTTTCTGTTCGTAATTTGTGTCGCTGCGTAGCTACTTTTTTAAGAACTTTCATAAAGAGTTAAAGGGTTAAGATTTTCTACAAAAAATTGGTTGCTAAATTTTACTATATGTCTCTGAAAACAATAGGGGTGTTCCATTTGTGCTTAAACTTTTGAATTTCAGATTTTGGTGTTACTTAGAAGCTGTGTTGTAATTAAAGTGCACTATAGAATTTTGAGATTTAGATTTTTTCACAAGTTATCAGGAACTTTCATCTCAAAATCTATCGAACTAAAGTTTATTAATATATTTTTTTTAAATGGCTTTGCATAATGAAAAAAGAATTCTAATAATATTTATTTGTTGCTGTTTTTTACCCAAAGGAAATCATTAAAAATTATTAAACAGATTTTTATTAAAGCTGTAAGTAGAGAACGCTCGACTGAGCCAATGTTTGGCCACAAAATTTCAACTCGGTTTCGATTCGACGAAAAATAGACGCACTTTAGTCGGGCATTTCTGTAAGTTCCAAATATTGTATATAGGTACTTTTAGTTGTTGTAACATTTTTGGAATACTGTTATTTTTTTAATTGCTGTGATATACCATTTGCTCCTCCATCGAGTGCAGCTAGTGAACGATTCTTCAAACTTCAGTATGCAGTAATCTTCTGAAGATTCTGATTAAAAGGTTGAAAATTTTAAAAATAGTTATTTTGTTAATTTATTGTGAATATTATACAAAGTTTGAAACTGTGATTTATAAGCCTTTCGTTATACAAGGAAATATACTTTTATAAAAATTAACGAAAAAAATTGTACTTGAAAAATATTGCGAGGACTGGAAAACGATAAAGTGAGCGTATATTAATATTATGAGCTGAAACTAATATGATTCAGACTTTAGTACGTTTTCTGCTGTTTTAGTAATAAAAAAAATACCAGTCTAACGGTTAGACGCGATACAAGTGAAACCTTCCGTAAAACAAACTGAGAGAGAATGAGACGAAAGCAGCATTAGGAGCGGGATAATTATAGGTTCATTATAATATTGCTATAAAGTTCATATTTTATTTTCTTCATTTTATTATTATTCATCCTCAATGTTTTCAATTTCTACAAGTGATACGAGTGGCTTATGATAGCTAAAATATGATACAAATGCTTTGGTTTCGATGTTGTCAACATATCTTTGAAATACCGCGTCAATTCTTGTTTTTGATCGTGTTGTCGATTCAGTGCGATTGTTACACATTTTTAAATTGAATGTTGTATTGAGAAAGTCAATTAAAGGAACCGCTGTGTCCAATGCAAAATTTACGTTAAAATCGCCACTTAAAATCATTGGAACTTTATCGTAATCTTTTCTAAGTATCCGCGATACTTCTGGTGTATACTTTTTTTTCTGTCGATATTCACGACACTTTTCTGCATTATTTTCGGCATAATTACGGTAAATATTTAAAAATGAAAATATTTACGAATATAAAAATACGGACGCAATACAGCACACGCGGTTGCTATTATGAGCGTCGTAACGCGTATATTACACAGTCGTACTAACACACAAACATTCGTAGGACGTTGGTCTAAGCAAGTATTAGGTAGTGTAGTATAGGTATACATGATGCCTTCTCGCTCACCGTGACTCCGTAATACGCAGGCGCGCACACATACGTACTAGCATACATACAAACATACATACGTATGACGCTTGAACTAAACACCAAAGCAAGTAATAGGCAGTGTAGTATACATACTACAATACTCACTATACTAGCGTGGCTCAGCAGTACGCAGCCACACACATATACGTATATCAACATATAACGCTTCGTAGTGTCGCTTTTTCGTTTCATCGAGTCTCAACTCACTCCCAACGATTCTAAAGAAGTTTTCACTTCAAAATTCGAAATTTAAAAAAAATCATCAGCTTCGGCTGACGTTTCGTTCGATTCGGTCTCAAATATCGATGTCCGGTCGTTCACTACTTGTACGTGTCCTTAAGAAACGCTATACTTATAAAAAATATGTTTTTTGACTTTTTCGATAAACAAATTTTACACATTTTAGCTATGTTGCTCGGTCAATATGGCCCGCAGGTAATTGACAATTATTTACAAAACACTATCGGCACGCAAATAACTGATTTTCAGATGTTATTTTGCTACTTAAATGTATTAATTTAGATCTAACAAATATTTTTCCAATGCATTTTACTACCCATTTCTGCACCTCCTGTGGAATTGCATGGTAGTTCAGTTCCTAAAATAGCTGCTGCGCATAGGTTAGAAAAGTCGGATTTTTGTGTAGAAGATTATTTGCAAACAGGGAAAATGTTGTCCACCAGCTGGTGGCCTGCTGTTCTACTTGCTTCGATACGCCTCTGATATGTTCTCACATACGTATTGTATAAAAGTATGTGTAGACTTGTTGGTCGTTATTGGTATTAACTATTAACATTCCCCAACGACAAAAATCCTTTTTTTGTATACATAATACAAATGTACAAAAGCCAAATACTCATATAAACAAATGAGAAAAAAACAAATACTCGTAAGCTGATCAAGCGCAATAGCGTACGCAATCACATACTCGACTACCTGCATAAGTGCGTGTGTATGAGTTTGACTGTATACGAGGGGGTTTACACACGTTTCTTTAGGTGTTAAGTGGATATTAATCTTTCGGTGCGGTCAGTGGGTCAGATGAGTGAGAGTGTGCAAAGCAAAGCAACAAAGAAGCAATAACAAATATAATGAAATATGGACGAACATGAGAGCAAAAAACATGGAAAGGTGTCAGCCACACACTCTCAGAATATGTAAAACACAAGCTGCAGGAAAGGAGGGCGACGTCAAAAAGGACTGCTCTCCATTGTAATGTAAATGGACAGAACATAGAAAAATTGACGGGCAATGGGTGTGTGAATCCCTTAACACACCCGTGTTGGCCATATAAATCGAAAGCCTACCACCAGGTAAGCAGTGCCAACGAACAGGTAAAGTTTGAAACTAATTTTAATTGGAAAATGCATGAAGGAGTTTGGCTGAGAGAGACTAACAGAATAGCGATGAAAGCTACAAACTGACAAGCTACCAGCTTTGTGGTCTATCTTTATTTCATTTCAACCGCAGTTGTTGCAGTTGACGGGAGTTTTTGTTAAAATATAATCATTTCTGAGTATATTTTTTGTGGTACTTTTTCGTAAGTTTACGGCTTTTCCAGTTCGTATAAGTGCTTGTATTTTTTTCGTTTCCGCTTAGCTGTATCGTCAACAAAGCAAGTAATTTGCATTTCACTATTAAATAGCATGCATTAGCGTAAGCCTGTCTATCGCACCGATGCGCATAAGCACACATACATATAAAGGGCATGCGAGGGTAGAATTAGGTTTTAAATTTAAAGTTTTTCCCTAATCGCTGAGCGTCCTCCTTTCACGCTCATATGCTCAGCGTTGGATTCGTTATTCGAGCGAGCTAGTTAGTCACGATGTCGCACTAGACAGGTGAACAACATGCGTTCGCATCGAAGCGTTACAATATTAGATATTTACGTGTTTCCCCATATAAAGACCTTAATTCGGCTGCTAAGGTTCCGGGCAACAAGTTCGGAAGCAAACAGCCCACGGACGGGGCCGAGCCAGACATCGAGAACACGATAATCTACACAGTCCGTGCCGTGCGAATTCCCAAAACAATTATGAGCGAAGTATTGCGAAAGGATCTTAGACTTCACCACCTCAAAATTTACATCGTGCAAGCATTTACAATTTGCATGAAAATTTCTGCGAAACCATGTTGCAGCGATATCGTACTTCACTGGACGATGCATCTTAATACACACACGTGGTTTCAGCAAGATGGCGCCGCCCCGCCAGCGGGAGGAAGGACCATGGCGATACCGCGTGATTTCTTCCCTAACAAACTTATAAGCCGTTCATTGACATATCCTGACCACCCAGGGCGGCGATCTTACCCCTTTGGACTTTTTTCTATGGGGATACGTAAAAAACAAAGTCTATGAAACCAACCCAATGACCATCTCAGCACAGAAAACATCGTTTGCGAGGTTATGGGATCCCGACATCACATCTCCTGCGAGTGGCACCGAGTACGGGCATCAACGTTTAGAGAGATTTACGGAGTCAACATTCAGAGGAAATAATTTTTAAAAAATAAAATCCTCATTTGTCTTCTTTGTAAGAGTTATTGAAATAAACGGTTATCTTGAGTAATTCTTTTTTAATTTAGCCTTTAATTCCCAATGCCACCGGACACCCTGTATGTACACATTATATACCTTTGCACGAGTTTGAGCCGCGCAGGATTTGCGGTCGGTAAGTGAAGATTTGTGTGAGAGGTCACAAGCGGTAACGTAAAAAGTCATTTGCATTGGCTTAAAACGCATAAGACGGCTAATATATTTATATATTTGTGTGTGACCGCGCGAACGTGTATGTCGACGCTTGATGACCCTTAAGCGTTAAGCATATATTATAAAGGATGGTCACCACACAGCAATGCTCTGCTCTGGTGTTGTGGTCATGACAAATAAAAACGGATTACTATTCCACACCCGAACAAGCAAAAGAAATGGTCAAAAATACACGTTTATGTGCGCACAATAGGGGAGTTAAGGTTAACACATGGTACTCCATCGCAGAGCTTAAGCAAATTCGCATTACACGGGGTGCACTTATTCTCCGGCCGCTCACGACTGTTGTTGGTCACGCTAGTGACATTAGTTTTACTATTAAGGCACAAAAAAGTTTGTATATAGAATTTTATTGCTGTTTTTTTTTTTTTTGCTGAGAGAACAAACATTATTCTCTAAACGAACAAAGCATTTGAAGATTAAAAATGACATTGAAAGGTCTTTGCGGAAGTTTTACTAAAACCACCTACTTGGCATTAAGGTTCACTATGGCTAAAATCCTGCCGCCGGAAAGTGCACAGCATCTCGTGTGCGCTATTCCCATGGGATATATAATACTTATATAAGGCGGCCGCCGTAGCCAAATGGGTTGGTGCGTGACAACCATTCGGAATTCACAGAGAGAACGTCGGTTAGAATCTCGGTGAAAACACCAAAATTAAGAAAAACATTTTTCTAATAGCGGTCGCCCCCCAGCAGGCAATGGCAAACCTCCGAGTGTATTTCTGCCATGGAAAAGTTCCTCATAAAAATATTTGCCGCTCAGAGTCGGCTCGAAACTGTAGGTCCCTCCATTTGTGGAACAACATCACACGCACACCACAAATAGGAGGAGGAGGTCGGCCAAACACCCAAAAAGGGTGTACGCGCCAGTTATATATATATATATATATAGTATATAAGGAAATCTGCTTCTGGGTTACCTCATATACGCCTTCATTTATTTGAGCTTCATAAGTCGTCAGATCAGTTATAACACATTAGTGTGTTGTTGCTTTTTGAAAATTTCTTTCATAAAAAGTACATTCGAATTTTTTTTGTTGTAAAATAGCCCGAAACTGGTCAAATTTTGCACAGGTATTTTATTGTACATGAGTTTATGTTCAAGTATACTAAGACAGCCCGAAAAAACAACACTTTTTGTATGGAACACCAACACCATTTCTTATTCTTATTTTGTTCATGTTTTAGATGTAGTGCCAACTCTTTGAAAATTACCACTCAATTTGTAAATTTGGATTAAAATGTTTACAGATCGATATTATTTAATCTCATCTTTTTGTTTTTCTTCAGTAATGTCACAAAAATTATTCCCTACGCCTTATTTAAAAAAATTATTTTAACTAATTTTTGCATGGACCCTGAAAACCCTCCAAAATTAAAACAAAAATTAATTTAGTTTTCAGTTTAGCATAAAAATATAATATATGTATAATGCGCGGCATGCCCCACCAATACGTTCACCCGCTGAACCTCCGTCCATCTCATCATTCAGTAATGTACGTGATCAGGCGTACGCCGCATTTGCGTCTTCACTATGCCGCTGTTCTATTCCTGGGCAGGAGCACCGGTCTGTATAGCGGCAGACGTTGGTATTCCACCCACGGACCGCTTGCCAACTTACTCTCTGTATCTCCGACCATCGCTTCAATCAAAGTTGTATCTTGTCAGAAAAACACACCTTATAAAAATCAATAAAAAGCCCTGAATGGGTTGAGATATCCGGCCGTTGACACGCAGCAGTTAACAAGTCACTGTACGCACCTCCCAAGAAAATTGAATACAAAATGTTTCGTTTACAATTAACACTAATGCGAAGTGTGTTTTTATAACTATTTCAAAATTCAATAGCTTATTATTAGGTATATTTCTTGAATGTTTACAACTCTCATTCAAAACCATAAATGCATATTCTACATTATTATTATTTGACAGAGCGTCAGCTGGGGGCGCAAAATATCGATATCTGGATTTAAGTTTTATTTGCGATCATGTCAGCTGTCATGAATTCATCGTACAAGCTTCGTACCCAAAATCCTTTGGGTCGACCTCTACGACGTGAGCCTTGTGGATTCCAGTCTTAGGACATTCTGCTGATGTCACTCGCGAATTCTGGCAAAGTATGGCCAATCCATCTCCATCTCAATTTCCACAGCCTTTGTCTACCTCGGGTGAGGAGCTCATCTTTTGATACCCAGTTATCGGGCCACCACATGCGCAAGATGACTCTAGTGCAACGATTTATGAAGGTCTAAAGCGGTTTTGTTGTTGCAACGGTCACACACCACACAGCCATATAGGAGCACTGATTTTACGTTGAAGTTAAATCTATATATTTTATAGTAATTTAAGCAATTTAAATGGACAATTGGTCTTCAATTGCTGGCGTACTTCCGCACAAGGAGCATCAGGAAACTAATAGTGTCTAATACTGTACAGCTGCCAAGCAATTAACATCAAGCCAGAGACAGGAATACACGTTTGTCAGTGGCTATAACAGAAATTGAGTTCAACGTAAAACTTAACGAACTCCGAGAAGGATGACACTCTGTTAGAGAGGCATGAATATTCAACTAAAAATCACAATTGTATTTTTTCGTACATGATGCAGAGGCAACATCTCGTAGTGGCATCACTACGCATCCAAAGAACAATGGTAAAATATTGTACTTATACAAGCGTGCATACAAGCATTCAAGGTAGCTGTCGCAATGTTTGGGAAAACTTTCGGCAAGCCTTGCGAAAGAACTGCAAACACAAAATGTATATTTACATACATGTTATGACGCCTGAAGCTATGCTATAGTAAATTGAATTGCCACGTCCGTTCAGTCCAGTCAATACTGCTGTGCGAATGGATAGCGTAGAAATGTAAATGACGTGGCGTAGAAAGTAAATATACGCTTGGAAAGTTTTCCCTCAGTTCTCACATAGCCGAGTGAAAGGGTCAATGCAAGCAACCCCAAAAATGAGAATAAAGCAGGCTAATACAACTGAGTATTTTCAACCTATGCCATTTTCGTTTGACGCAAAGACCTTGCGAATAGCGTTAACGATGTGTTTGCTGAATGACGGAAGAAATTAAAATACAAAAAAAATCTAAATTTTTTTTTAATTTTTTAAACTACTTTCTAAAGGAAACGCACTCAATGCAATGAAATTGCCAGATTTACTTTTGAGTGCTTGTTCACTTTTCTCTATAAATAAAATATTTACAAGCATCTTTAAGAGTAACACAATCTTATACGAATGTAGACTCAAATCTAACTGCAAAATAAGACAATTTAATTCTCCAGCACAGCACAATTAAGCTGATCGGTGCATAGTGAAAGATTTTACCAACCTAGAAACACTAAATTCTCAAAATAAAGATATTTTAAATTTTATGATCTCTTAATACCTACTTGTTATGAAAATTTACGCAAACCATAATGAAAACGATGTCATTAGTTAGATTCTCGTAATGGTTATCGGAAAAATGTTCTTGAATTTCAGAATAAAGAAATGTCCCAGGGCTATTGAAAATTGGTTGGTTTTTAGAAAATTTGATGTTTTGAAAGTGCAAATCTCATTTTTTTGATTTTTGGAGGTTAGGCCAGAATCTTGAAACATCTCCTCCCAACTCTTCTTAGCATTTAAAAGTTTTTTAGAATTTTAAAACCCCTCTGAATTTACTGAATATGAATTAAAACCGAAAAAAAGCGAAGAAATGTCACACACAAATGGCACACGAATAATCACCAACATATGATTTGTAAAATGTCCCTTAGCTTAGAAAAAATAGAAATTTGTATAGGGATGGGAGTAGTTTTTGTGAAAAAGTTGTTTACCTCGGAACTCAATCTCCGCGTGGAAAATGAGAGCTTACATATTAAATTTGTAGTCAATATTTCTTAAACTACGGCACAACTTAAGTTACTCTAGATAGGCAAAATCTTCACTGTGCGGCGTCGAATCGACATTTCAGAATCTTCTTCGACAATGGCCACTACAGTGACTAACTTTTCTTCATTTTGAACCAACCAATATCCAGCTAGTAGCCTAAGGTTCAAAAGAACGTGCTCACGCACACATTTTTTCTCGGTGCAGCGAAATGCCTGGTCACTAAATCCATGATGACGATCGACCCTATGATAAAATTCACGCCGGAATTTTGGTACTAAATTTTTTATAATATCAACTCGTTTGTATTTGTTATAATATCAACTCGTTGAATCAAACGTTAATGATGGTGCAAGGTGAACTGGCAAAACTTTGACAGCTGGATATCGTTGGTGATGTCTGTACGGGCATTCCATTGGTAACTTGAACAGCTGAGGAAACATAACAACTGGACAGTAGCTATTATTGAACAGTAGCTATTAAGAAACCAAAAAAAAAGCAGAACGAGACGCTTTTTTTTTAGGTTTCTTTGAGATTGTGAACAGACACTTAGACCCATGGATGGTTGTTGATCCTAAGTTTGCAAACAACCACCAAAATAAAATTTAGAAAGCGATTTCGTAATCTGTCAAGACCAGGACCGAGGCGGGGAAATTATTCAATACTCTTTCCTTCCTCGTCATTTCTCTCCAGCGGTGATAGAAATCAATTGGGAGAAACGCTTCCTTACGCTTCCTGTATGTTCCCTTTGGGCAGTACACGGTGATGTTACCAACTAAATAAATAAATAATTGGCGCTTACAGTTCTGTTAGGTGTTTCGCCGAGCTCCTCCTCCTATATGTGGTGTGTGTCTTGATGTTGTTCCGCAAATGGAGAGAACTACTGCTTTAAGCTGACTCTGAATGGCAGATATTATTTATAAGGAGCTTTTTTCATGGCAGAAATACACTCGATGTTTGCCATTACCTGCCGAGGAGCTACCGCTATTAGAAAAATCGTTTTCTATTATTTCATGTGTTCATAATTTTTATGCTGGACCTGTCTATTTACTTCACATATAGGCTCCGTGCCCCATCTACTTTTGACTTGAGCGATGCAAGCCAACTTGATCAAGATCTTGCTTGAAAATAAAGGGATGCTCACATACTGGACAGAATGTACTGATTTAAAACCGGCTCCCCTCCTTTTCAGCTCATTTGCGATGTAATTTTCAGGAATATCCCTGTATCCAAGAATTCAGCTAACGTTCATGGTACGCCGCTTAGCTGCCTCATTTAACCCATTAAATCCCAACCTTATATAAAAGAATTTTTTTTTAAATGCGTTTATAAAACGTTTATTGAAATAGTGTAATTAAGCTCCTTAAAAAAGAAAAACACGAAAAAAAATCAAAGAAATGCATTTTTTGGGCTGTACCCAATCGAGTATTAAATAAAAAGACACTTTCAAAGACTTCCTTGGTTATTAGTTCGGTTAATAGTATGGAAGTTTTTGAAACATTCTCTCTCTACGCAAAGGGCTACATTACATAACTCGCAGATCCATCGAATTCTTTGGTGACACTCCCTGCACCTCAGCTGATTCGATATCCTTTTGGGAAAATCGTTATACTAGGAACCAGCTATTGATGCCGCTGTCGAGTGTTTTGAAGATATGTCCCGGATATTATAATTGCGTAAATAAAATCGCACAATTTCACGTTGGTATTGCAACAAGTCACATTGACTCTTACTTGCCATTTTATAAAGCTTCCATGCGTTTACTACGCACGAGCTTATCATTGTGGTGAAAAGAGGCCACCACCATTTCTTTCCTCTAAACTTTATATAGTAAGTATTCAAAGCTTGGTCGTGGAGGTCAACTCCTCCCATTCCTGAGTTGTATTCCGCTATCAACTTCGGCTGATGGGCATTCACCTTGCGTCTCTCTTGTCTTGACCATCGTTTGACGGTATGTAAAGGTGCAATTCTATCAAAGTTTGTTCCCACTGTCACAACGCTATTGTCACGAACAGTCCCAGTAGCCTTAAATCCTTGTTCTTTCAAAATTCTAAAAAGGTCATATGACGTAAAGAAGAATCGAAAAATACGATTCCAAGGTTGGAATATCATAACGCAATATATTATCCTCTTCAATGTCCTCCTCATCTGTGTCACAGTGGGTATTTGGCGGTATAATAGTGAAGTCGAAGTGACTACGGTCGCTTGATTCAATATAGTCGGTGGCCGCAGAAAGGTTATGAAACCTCTTTCCGTAAAATTTTTTTACATCCATTACCAAATCTACATGAAATATGCACACAAAATATATATGAATGTTCCCACTGTACCCATGCGAGTACACTAGAATTTAAATCTACCGAAATGCACTTTTCCACAACTTTTTTCGTTTTTTTGGTATAAAGTAAACAAATTATATGTATTATGAATATTACAACACTGAACTTTTTCCGTGATAACTTAGATTTTGTCAAACAGAGAGATTATTGCAAACTAAACTATGAAAAGAAGAAAAATAGCAAAGGTGCACGCAAAGACATGTGAATAACGGATAACGGGACTCAAAAAAAAGAAGGAGAAACATGTGTATTCCTTTTCGACAGTGCTCTGTATTATAAAGTGGCGAGTACATTTAAAAATTTGTAAGCGTTGGCCTTTGACGTCGTTTCGAAAAAGATGCTTTTTCTGTACTCAAGCGAGTACAATGGGATCGAATGGGTTAAAATTTCACTACAGAATAGCTGACAGAATGTGAACTATAGTTTGAATTATCGATTGCGGGTTATTAGCATAACGTAGTGAACTCGCATGATCTTAGTGACCAATTGACGCAAGAGATAAGCATGTCCTCAATTCGTTCATAATAATGTGTCATCATTGGCAATCGCTGCTGAATTGTGTAACTTGTCACAGTAATTTGGCATCATTAACTGAATAATAAACAACAGCACAAACGCCACAAAAACAATATGACCGTCACAGCCTGTCAAAATTGACTCGACTCTAATAGAAAACTCCATACATTAAATGTGGCAAAGAAATGGATCACCGACCACCCACAACGCATTGGTGCCACAAATAAAAACGAACAGCATTATTTTATTATATTGTGTAACGGCAGCGCTGCCAAGGAGAACGACGTTAAGAAACAGGAAACAGTAAAAGCAATTTTTAATAAGAACAAAAATTTTTCCAGAGCACACAACAGTTGATTGCATTTCTCTAATGCTTCTTAAGAAATGGCGCTTTGAAATGGGAAGTAGAAAACGTGAGAGTATTTTATTTTATAAAGCGAGCAAAGCCCAGAAGAATAAATAAATGAAAAAACAAAGAGCATAAACAAATAAATATAAAAATATTCAAATAAGCAGAGCAAATAATAATTTTATACTTCTATATGTATATAAACAAGTGTGCAGGTGTGTGCGTTTGTTTCTTAAAGAAAAACAAAAATACTGCCTGCAGAAAACAGAGCACAAAACATAAGGCGGTTATACCGGAATTGATGTGCGTTCAGGTGAAATTGCATATGAAATGAATTTGAAAGAAGCAAAAAACTGTGTGAATTCGAATTCATTTCAACGTCAATGTCAATGACATTTACAGACGATGTGTGGAAAGTATGAATATTGTCCAAATGACGCGTATAAGCAGCAACACAACCACTCAGAAAGAAGTTTTATATGGCAAATCATGTGGAAATTGAAATTTATGCTGATGGTGATGCTCGCTGGCGTTTCATAAGCATTTTAAAAATTTGTAAATCGATTGTCGACAAACGTACACCCTTTCAGCACCACACATACATGCATACACATGGCTGCAGGTGGTTTTTTTTTTCATTTCCGTCCGATAGTAGCTTGTCCGCTTGGAGCTTGCTGACAAATTCAGTTTACAGATTTTGAAGAGGCAGCGGAGACTGAGAATGGAAAAGTACGAAATTTAAAATTTGAACACGCACACACCTACCACAATGGCAGCATTTAAACTTATAAAAGCGTATGAAAATCTATAAATACCTAAAATCGGTAGCATTATTGCTAGAAACAAAAGTAAATTTTAGTAAAAAGGACAGAATTGTATGTGCGAGTGTCTTTGACGGGACAAATATTGAATGAATGAATGCTCACTTGGCAGCTCAAAGGATACACTTACTTTATTGGATGAAAACAGTGAAGCGCGTGTACGCAAGACCATCCAAACTAGTGAGACAAATTTTGTTGGTCCGAACCTGACTATGGTAGTTCATATCTACATAGTTCGTAACTAGTTCATGCCCGAATATTTACCAAACAAGAAGATATCAAGCTAGTGGTTATGTTTTGAGAGTGTTAATCTAAGCTACTGCGACAAAATTTATAATCTTTTTAGTTCATAACTAGTCCACAACTAGTTCATAACTAAATGTTCAGCAATTGGAAAAATATCAAACTAAATATGTTAAAATAAATAATAAGCTAGTGAGACAAGTTTTATAGTTCACAACTGGGCTAGTCCATAACTAGTTCGTAACTAGTTTATCAATTGAGAAGATATAAAACCATAGGGTATGTTTAAGAAAATGATATACTGAGAGAATCTAAGCTAATGGCACAAATTTATAGTTCATAACCTAAATAGTTCATAACTAGTTCGAAACTAGTTCGTAACTAATCCCTGCAGAAATATGCACCAATCGAGAAGATATTATTCTGGTCATGTTTAAGAAAATGACATACTGTTAGATTTTGCCACAATCTGATTAGTGCGTCACTAAGACATGTCTAAAGTTCAGAGTAACATTTTCTAGGCTAGTGATAATGTATAAGGAAGTGATAAACATATTTTTTTATAGATACATAAATTAAGTGATAACATTGAGTTTTTGTGACATTTGCTCTTATATAATACCTATGATGCTTTGTTTTTTGGTAAAATATAGTTTATTATGGCTAACTCATACGAAAGAATACAATTTCAATTAATGCAGATTGATGTCACATGAAAATTAATCAAACACATAAGAAGATCTAAAGTTAATTTCAAGCTCCGCCCTATTCCCACCGAAACTAGCAATATTTTTTTTCTCTAGACAAATTTTCAAAGACTCCATTTCCTTCTACACTTAACACGTTGAGTACCACATGTAGCGCCGACCATACATACTTTACTTATACGAAGGTAATGTGTGTGTATTATGAAAGTGGTTCGATCTAGAGATTATGGGACCTCTACGTACTTAACGGCAAAATGTGGAACCATCCCCTACAAGGAACTAGCACCAGATTCATCTATTAACAACCTGTGTTGTTGTATCAAGCAATAAAATGGAAAATCTGCTTACCAAATTACAAAGAAGATTCACCGTGGGGACAATTATGTATTTATGTATTCGTGAGGAGGCCACTTGCAGGTTCAAGCCAAATGTTTATTAGTAAGCACGGTGTAGGCCGAGGCAGAAATTGCTGTTTTGAGAGCTACAGATACTAGCATAGAAACTTTCAGTACTTAAGTATAGTAACTTCACCTTTGCGTTTCCAAAACAATAAAGGTCGATCCCACACATTATAATAGAAGCTTTTTGCATAGAGGGAAAAGGTTGAAGGTAATGGGGTTAGATTTGACTACCTCGCAAAAGAAGTATGCTCCGGCCTTCTAAATCTAAGTAAGTGTAATTCCTTTAATTATTTGCCAGGCGTGCGCGTTTTTAGCTGGAGGTCATAGGGAAAGCGGTGGAGCTGGGCTCTAGCTATGGAATTCAAACTTTAGCTTTAGCTACGCCTCAGTTTTGTATAGATAACATTCAGATGTTCAAATTGCTATACACTCTGTTGTTGCTAGTTTTGAAGTTAACGATGAAATCGATTATAAAATTGTATTGAAAATTGTTGAAGAAACGAGTTTGTTAGAATATTCTATTTCATTTTCTTATCTTTTCATTTAGTTTCTTCAAAACATCCTGGCTAAAAAAAATGAGCTTGAACCCATAAAATAAAACCAAATCTCGTGCTTATACATAAATTTTGTTGAATGTTTCAACTCAAGTAATGGAAAAAGGCTTTTGAAGTAAATTCAAAAGTTAGAGCGCAAATAATTTTAGGGGGTTGTGCTAAAAATTCTGGTATACTGCATGCGTTGCATGGGAGCTGCGCCAAAAAACGCATTTAAGTAAAATCGCGTACTAGACGTGATTTGCGCTCCCTAAAAGGTTATCAATTCAAAAGCAGATGATTTCCCTGCGGGGTATATATACTTGAACATATGAAAGGATATACATACCTACATAAATGCACATGAGAAAAAAATGGTTATCAGTAAGCTAGTGATTTTATTGCCAACGACTTGTGCAAAATCAGAACAACGATGCATGGAGGTGAAAAAGACGAAAAATTGGATGCTAAGTGAATCACAGCAGAAACTTGAATTTTATCGATACTTTCGGAGAGTCAATTGGGTAAAAGTAATGTGCGACATTCCGCACGCAAGCAGAAAAGGCACAGAGCAAGACGAAAGCAGTACTATTTAGTCACATGAAAAAAGGCAACACATATTGTTATTGATAGATTGTTCTTTCGCAAGCAGCTGAATTCGATTAGATGCGCATACGCGTTGGCTTTCATTCGAGGAGGAGCTACGACTACCAGTGGTACTTGAGCACATGGCGAATGAAACGAATTGACAATGGCACAATTGTTTACAATTGCAACAGTTTCCTCACACAACTCCCTTCATCATGTCTGCTTGTTTCTGACTACTCAGAACCGTATACAATTACATTTACAGCAGTGAATTTTCGCGCAATGTCAATTTACTATTCCAACCATTTACATTGTTAGTGCTCCTCATCATCACCATCATCGGCATCAGCATCATCCTGTCTAAACAGATATGTAATCGATAGTGTTGATGAAGGTAATCAGTTACAGAAATTCAATTTGCAAATCAGTTTAGAATTGCATAAAAAATATGAAAAGGCATGAACAATCTGTATGTGTTTAGTTATTTTGCAGTTATCTGTGTGTGTATCTCTAAAGGTTGATGTGATGTATAAAGCCAACAGATGGCAAAAACAAAACAACATGTGAAATTTATTTGAATAGTAGGTAGTAGCTCGTGCGTGTAGCTTTCGTGTGCAAATATTACATTGTAAATACATACGTATGTTCAGGTAGTTTATTGAATCGAATTCGTTTCAAAGGTGCATATCTGCATGTTTGTCCAAGGTGCATATCTGCATAGTGCTAAATATCTGCGATCTCGCCAGGTTTTAAAACCTTGAGCTTTGAGTGAGTTTCTATGATATATCAGATATTAAAAAAGCACTCACACAATTTTTAAAATAAAGAATTATTTTGAGTACATTGTTTTAAAAGTAATTTCGTTTTCAAAGGCTTCTTCTTCTTAATTGGCGTGATAACCGCTTACGCGGTTTTGGCCGAGTTTAACAAATCGCGCCAGTCGTTTTTTTCTCGTGCTAACCGGCGCCAATTGGACACACCAAGTGAAGCCAAGTCCCTCTCCACCTGATGTTTCCAACGTAGAAGAGGTCTTCCATTTTCTCTGCTACCACCAGCTGGTACCGCATCGAATACATGCAGAGCGTTTGTTTCCATTCGGACGACGTGACTTAGCCTATCGTAAAGCCTTTATAACCCTCTAGTGATTTATTTCCAAGAGTCAAAACCTACTTATTTTGAGGAAGCTAATGTGTTAAAATATTCTACAAAAATTGCACTCAAATAATTACTTCAAACTTTTTACTTTTTCAAAAAGGTACTGAGAATGCAAAAGATTTAAAAGCCCTAATACTTTCATTCATGCGTAAATATATTCTACGGCTAAGTTTGTAACTGCTTATATCTTGATTCAAAACAAATAGATCTACTATAAACACACATTGCAGCAGAAAAAATTACAAGAATGCGGTATAGCAATTATGAAAGAAGAAAAGCTGTACAATATTGGGCCACCTACCGTTTTGTCCCTAAACGTCATATTTTTTCTAGCGTATTAAAGTTTTCCAAAATTGGTAGGTTGATCTAAATTATTTGAAACAACTCGTACTAAACTAGTTTTCCCACTAATATTCTTTTTAAGAATCTATAATAAAATTTATTGGTGTATTGTATATTTTTGTGTAACATTTTAACCCAATATTTCTTACCCATGTGTTTGATCTTATTATTAAAAATATGAAAAATATTGAGTTTGTAGGGCCGATGGAGGATTTCTGTTCCACAGAAAATTTACTAGACTTTTTCTCAGATGAAAATAGTGTGAGATACCGCACAAAAGTGTACGCCGAATTATTTTAAAGAATATTAAACCTTTCGGTCTCACTATCAGGCATTATCCTAATATTCTATATATTCTAATATTTCTCCTTCAATATTGCTTACCATTTTTTCCAACCTTTCAGTGCAAGGCTTGGCAATAAAAATCTGTAGTGACTGAATTTTTGAAGCCCCCTATGACACCTCATATTCCTTTGTTCATTATGTCACCTTTTTATTAGCGATTTACTTACTTTGTCAATATTTTTTAAAACACCTAACTGTTCTTGGGAGCTTGGCATGTTACCTGCCTGTCTGCGTAATAGAAAGAATAAAATCGGCCAAAACTACGACAAAACCATGGGAAATATAAAAATGTCATTTAAGCTTATGGAATACAAACTGGTGTAACACACACATTCATAAAAATAGAATGTATGTATCTATGCGTGCGTGTATGTGTGTATGGAAATCCACAATAACGAATTCAATTATGTAATAATTTGTTGGAGGCTGAGCTGGTTCGCGCCGTGCGAGTATTCTGTGAACGCAAAATAATTATCTTAATTTACATAATTGCGGTGGCCACGATGCACCGCACACCTGCCCTAAGGATCTTATATGTCTGCTGCTATTCTCTTCAAAACATAGATAAGAACAACAACGTAAGGGAGCTTAAATTGTGTTGAGTTTATGGTAAACTAATATTAAATTTATTACTCAGCATTCCGCTCTAAGCAAGCAGGTTAGAGGCGGTAGGTTAGATGGCTGCTCCAGATGATGTGCACTTGGAGAGGTAGACAAAGTTGTTTAATGTACTAGGTAAGGGAGAAAGGTAATATTTGAACGAGCAGAAATTCGCTACATGTTTATACGAAAGCTTCACAGAGATCTAATTCACTTACATGCTTGATAATTTCTAGGTGAGCTTAGGTTACAGTATTTGCCACTCTTTATGAGAAAGGCTACAGGCCCATTGTGATACCACTTGGTTGGGCACAAGTCTCCTCCTAGAATTCCCAATGTGGTGAAACCATTTTGTCACTCTGCTCAACAAAGAAGGGGAGGAAAAATACGATCTTATGAAGTTAAATGCAAAGTTTTCATAGGTTTCTGCATAAATTAGCTTGTGGAATTAAAGAATTCTGAGCGTTCACTGTATCTAGAAGCTAATTTTATTTTAAATTAATCTAATAGCTAATTAATTAAAAACGAGATGACGAGACGAGATTCCTCACATGCTATCCTAACCCTCTCGGATTTCTTTTTTGGTTGATTTTATTTATACGAGCAATCATTTTTCACCATCTTGAAAGTTGTCATTTCGAAATCTTCAGCTTTCTGGAATAACCTTGCAGCGTTCTTACTCGATAATGTATATATTTAACGTCATTTGGTACAGTACCCCACCAACCCATTAGAGAGTTTGTTTCAGAAATTTTTGTCGATGTTTTGCGTTAAGTACCAAATAAACTAAGCAAAATTAGTACAACAAATGCAATTTTTTGTTTGACAAACCTTAATTTTAAATAACATTTTTCGCTCTTTCTGACATACTTTGAATAAGATCCCCCTGTGTCGGTATGTATGGTTTGTAATTTTTGATCATTTAGTCACACATCCTTTGCATTCTCCTTAAATGTGGCTCCTGAGGAGTTTCGTCATGAATATAACTTTGATAAAAATAAATAACAAAATATGCCTAACAGTTTTCGGTGGGATTTGGGCCGAGTGAATTGAACACGCAATGAAAGATGTTACTATCCAGACTTTGAAGGGAATCTGTTGTCTTTCTGGAGATGTGGCCCCATCGTACAAAAATGTGTATTCGGCTGATAATCTTTGCTAAGAAAATTATATTAAATAGGGAAGTCACTTTAAATGGGTGAGTTTCGGGAACTACTCAACAATTATTTCATATTAATCTTGTTTCAATCCACCTGTGTATAGTTTTGATGATATTATATTCTTAAAGTTGTACTCAATTGTTCTAAATTATATTTTCCCATAGGCATCATTGCCATCATTTATCTCCTTTGTAAGCTTTGTATTGAGCGAGCTTCAATATTCTGCGTCGTATTACCTAAGTTGTTCCGGCTTTACAGGAGTTGCAGGCATTAAAAGCAGACATAAGCAGAAAAAATCGATAGCGAAGCGGGGTTAGTGGGTCCGTCAATGTTGAGGAAAAACATCAAAACGAACATCACAAATATTTACTTAGTCTTGATTGGTGGAGTAACCCACATAGAAATTTAGACTTAGTTTAGCATAGCGCGCCAGTCAATTATTCTGCCCTTCCTCTACCATAACCAACATTTAAGTTAAATTCGGTGAACCAGATAAATTTGAATGTTTTCTCAATACCTTCGACATTCTTGAATATTCAAAGCTCGCATATTCCTAAAAGTTTTTCAACATCTCGTTTTACTTTTCGAACCACTTGCAAGATATTTGCCTCCCAAAAATCTTGAAAAGCAGAATAATAAAAAGTTTGTCTCCACCCACGCCCCCCACCAACATACCAATGTTGTTGTACTGAGCTTTACTTTGCTTAACTTTTAATGAAGTTATAATTTTGGCAGCCTTTATAACATTGCAAGTGACCGCAAATTGGCAAGCAGACAACCGTGGAAAGGGCGTCCAAGTGATGAGTCAAGAGCACACAAGCACACATGTACAAGTAATTAACAGAGCAGGAGATGTGCTCATACACAATTCACTCTGAGGGAGTCAGGCGGTGAGTGAGACCAAGTGAGATAGAAGTTAAATGAGATCCTCGCACATACACCGTAACATACATAGTCACAAATACAATTAGAATAGTTTGGCAGGTATGAGGGAATGAGAACATTTCCGACCGAGTGCTTTGGCACATGCTTAGATGTGTGAATTTAAGTGTGTAACCGCATATTTGTCAATATTAATAATGTTAATAAATAGAATGGACTTGTCGACCTCAATTTCGCGCCCAGCAATAGTTTCTTAGTTTGAGCCGATGAACTAGGCAAAGAGAGGATGCGGACGAAAAACGTAAACTAGGCACAAGGATGCAAGCAAACCATCGCCTTTTTGGTACTTCCTGCACGTCAACTCTGTTATTTCCTTCGTTTGTGCGCACGCTAACTGTGAACAATGTATATTATTTCTATACAGTGACTGTTGAACTAAACCAATTATCTCGACTTAGTTCTCATAAAGGAATATAAATATATTGGTAGAACTAAATTTCCATGGGATCAGAGTGTGTAGAGCAAGGGTTGTAAAATAAGTACAAAATTGCCTTCATTGGGAGGGAACGAGGTACCCACAACAACTTCAAGAATCTGATGATTTGGATGACTCGTGGTGTGAACTCAACGAATTCAAAATTGCTTTAATGCCTGAAAGAGTCGGATATGAAAGAAAATACTCAAACACGTGATGAAATTTGCTTCAACTTTAATGTCATGAAGCACCTATGGCTGCTTGAAAACAACTTAATTCGTCAACTAAAGGGTACTTCTCTATGCAGAGGAATATATGGTATTTTTTGAACATTTCTGTTCTCTGTTATCATTCATTTACGAATTTAGTCCATAGGTATTTCTTGTCGGATTTTATTTAACAGCTAACAATGAAACTTATGAAAATACTTTTGCACACACCTAAGACACAGATAGGAAACACAAAAAAACTTAGAAGGGATCCACACATTGGTATATTCTATAAGAGTTAATGGACTTAGATAATTAATGCTGAAGAGTTTCTGTTTGCTGTTTCTGTATGGCATAGTGTGCCTTTGGGAGACAGTAGAAAAGTATTTATATTTCCATCGATTT
Organism: Anastrepha fraterculus; assembly: GCA_037575425.1. Classification (NCBI taxonomy): domain Eukaryota; kingdom Metazoa; phylum Arthropoda; class Insecta; order Diptera; family Tephritidae; genus Anastrepha; species Anastrepha fraterculus. The sequence continues at coordinate 55,929 of JAYXIM010007312.1, forward strand.
TTAGGACGAAACGCATGCCGTAAATTTTATAGAAAGCTGCATGCCTGTGGCTAAAGAAGAAGTGTATTTGATCTGAATGAATTTATATAAATATTCCATGCCTTGCAAGCACCTCGTTCGGTACTAGCTTTGGATTGATATTATACTTATGCGCCCAGTGTGCTAATTACAGCCGGCTATGTGGTGTTCTTATTGACCAAAGTTTCCTAGTATTGGTAATGACAGTGTAGTGTCCGCCTGAAAGCATGTATATTGTCCAGTTAATCTGCCGCAAAGGTTTACGTGCGGATACGAGGAAAAGCAGAAGATTTGCAATTCAGTCTCGAACTTTTCTCTTTCTGCTTAAGTTTAGAGCCATCAGCATAAATTGCTTAGCTACTAAGCGATAAATGGAGCCGCTCTTAGTTGCAAATTAGCCAGTGTCACTGCTATTTGCAAATATAAATCTTCCTATAAGGTGGATTTTTCAATATATCAATTTCGGCAAAGAGGGGCGCACAAAAAATAAAGGGTCTTTCAAAAGTGGCGTCTAGATGTCAGTATTGAATAATACCTAAACGGTACATATTTTTTGACATCATCTTTGACATTTATCAAGTACAGAGATGCACAAATTTGCACCATAGGACGCGTTAAAAATATTGAAATTTATTATGAAAATTATCGATCTTTAAGAACAAGATATCGCAAATTTCTTGATTTTTTTAGTGGTAATAATCGAGCGAATGAGTTTGCAATTCAAAGGTTGGTAAAAATATGTAGATAGATAGATAGATAGATAGATAGATAGATAGATAGAAAAAGGACTGGCAGACCAAAAAGTGGACGTTCTGTTGAGAATATTGCTGCTGTAGCGCAAAGTGTTGCTGAAAAACCTTAAAAATCTAAAAAAAAATTATAAAAAAACGAATCAGTGAAAAATACCGTAGCGACGCTTTGATTGGTTTGCGAACGGGCGTAGTGTAATAGCGCTTCGCAAACTGCAGTTCAGAAATTCATGAATCCTTGAGTTTGTTATGTGCGTCACTGTATGTAATTCATAGAGAGTGAGAGTGCATGCAGTGTGTATAGCTAGCTATAACGCCTAAATGTATGCCGCGTGATTTATGAATTTTTTGCCAAATTTAATTTTAGAAACGCGAACAGTAGCGCCAGAAGAAGATACTCAATTTGACGCAAGCTAATTAGAAAATTCCAATCAGCGTGCATTTTATGCCCAGAACAATAGACAAAAAGGTTGGAAACTAAATTTGAATATTAAACTTTTCAATTGAATTGAAAGTGATATTAAACGTTTTCATGTATGTATGTATCATATGTATATTGAAATGAAACGAAGCGAAAAATCCCAAAAAAACCATAACTTGAGGTATGGATATTTTATGGGTACATAAAAATTTTCAGAAATATATACGAACATCCATACATACATATCATAACACATACATTCAACTTATATATATGTACGTATCCGCTATACTTTCGTTAATTCCATGACATTTTTCCCACGCAAAAGTAAAATAAAACCGATAACCCATTCTATCATGTCTCCCCCCTCCTCCGCTCTCTACTTGTTCTCATACAGCCATTAAAAACCAAACCAGACCTGCTCACATTCTTGAGCATCTATTAATGTCGTTGCTTTCTTGTTTGTTGTCTAATTTCATTTTAAGTGAGTGAAATGAGAAAAAAAGTAGACTAAAAAGCTCACTCACCAATTAAGAGTTCCAAAGCACTCGAGTATCGAGTGTGCGTATGTGTTGACGAGTGGAGTGCGGCGGCTGAGGCGCTATGGAGTGCGATAAAATCCAGCGTCGTCTCCAACAACTAAGTACGTACTATAAAAAGACGCTGATGAGACGTCAACAAAGACAGCAACAACGTGGCTGAGGTTCAAGGTGCTCACATACGCGCTGGGTGTGCGAGAGTGTGTTCGCGCGTGTGTATGCGCCACTCGACTGCCTTCCAGCCTGATTGCTTGCTTGACTGTTTCGCTATGCGTTTACTTGTTAGCTTGCCGGAGGCACACCAATAGCTCACGTCCGTATTCCTCGATGATGAGCAAGTGGGTGGTGGTGTTAGTACGTTTGTACTGCGCCGTTGATGTAATCAAAATTGAAAGTAATTTAACGGAATGTCTTATTTAATTCGTTTGCTTTTTCAAAGAATTTATTTGTGTTTTTTTTTTGTTCTCTTTTTTTATATTTTGTTATTTCTTAATATATTTAGGATTTCTTTGTACACGTATTGCAATTCAATGGCAAATCAAATAAAATTCTGCAACGAAGCTGAAATAGATAAATACACATGTACATATGTATATATTAGATGTATGTATGGAAAATTAATAAAACAGAAATATACACACACAGGCTTAGAGTCGGCACTTTGTATTTACACGATTATACGGTTTTGCGCTTACAGCACGTCGTCTTTTGTAACTTTTAACTAATTTTTATGTTTGATCGTCAAATTAGATGTTATTTAATTTTTCTTCTCATTACAATTGAATTGTTTTGACTATTGTATTTTCCATTCCTTGAAGTACTTGCGGCATTTTTTCGCGAGTGTTTGTTTTGTTACATTTTTTTAAATTTCATTTCCATTTGCTTTCGATTAAGGTCAGTTAAGTAACAGTACACACAGTTTATTATAGTATTGTGGTTGTTGTTTCTCTATTTTCACTGAGTAATGAAAATTGTATAAAGTAACTACTGCTGAAAAGCCACTAATAAATTTATTAATATATTTCCATCTGCATATTGAATGGTATTTATACTATAAAAAAATTTAAATTATTTATTAAATAATTGGCAACACGAATTGCGCATATACAAGCCAAACATATACATAGGTATGCACAGAGGTTCATCATTTTTATTTACGTAAACATGTTTACCGCATAGGTAGGTACTTGAGCAATATTTATTGCTTCGCTGTGCGAAATTTAACGAGCATCTTTTTTTATCACTTCAAATGGCTTTTTGGTTTTTAAAAATTTGCACATAAAATACACACGCAAATAGTTGGTTTAATTTCAAGACAAGTACAAAATTATTGCCATGCTGGCACTAATTTTTTTTTTTAATTTTTGTAAATATAAATTATATTTAATTTCATTTTCCTTATAATCTTTACGTCAGCAAGAAAATACTGTTTGATTTTACCCAAAAAAATAAAGAGACACAATTAAGAGCATACTCGACAAACCTCTTATAATCCTTTCAGACCCTTGACTAAAGTACTTGTGAAACTTAAAAACATGAATCTAAAATATAATTTGTTTCTTAGTTTAGTTTATCCGCAAGTCTTTCTTAATTTTAAAGGACTAGGGGAATTCACGCACTTTATAAAAATTCACGCAAAACTTCACTTTTTGCAATAAAAAATGTTATCCTTAAAATATATTTTTCCTGGAGTTATCTTTTTCGGACCTCAGTGCCGTCAAAGTGTTAAAATTATTAGATATATTTATTTGACTTTTATATGTATATAAGAAACATACACCAATGGCCATAATAATAGACAACTTTTCTTTTCATTTTTTTAGTTTTCATAAATTCGTCATAAACTAAAGTTCATTCTACAAGAAATAGCATATACTATAAATCAAAGTTTCAGACTTTGTACAAGGTTTATACAAATTAAAGAAGTTTTCATCAAAATTCCATACTTTTTATTCAGAATTTGTAGAAAATTGTTGTTTATTCGGTTGTATAGCCTTTTTTATTCTATATACATTATGTCAAAAAAGTACCGGGAATTATTTAATAAAACGCAAAATAATTGTTTAATCATCAAAAGTTTTTTTGCCGCCTTCAAAATAGGCTCCACTCGAAGCAATACACATATGCCAGCGATTAGTCCAGTCATCAGAGCACCTTTTTAACGCCTTTGGCCTCTATCGACTGTCGACTAAGTTTTGGGAAAAAGAAAAAGACACAAGGGGCTAAATCCGGTGAATACGGTGGTTGTTGGATGATATTTACCGAGTTGTTACGCAAAAAATTTTTCACAATATGAGCCTTGTGAGACGGTGCGTTATAGTGTTTTTCCATGAGTTTTCTTTCCACAAGTTGGACCGTTTCCTACCCACATTCTCTCTCAAACATCGCATAACTTCTAAATAATATTCTTTATTTACCATAGATTCATTTGTAACGAATTCCGAGTACACAACATCATGTTAATCAAAGAAAACGAGTAGCATGACTTTCACTTTTGACCAACTTTGACGTGGTTTTTTGGGCGCCATTCAGCCGCCTGTTGACTGGTTTGCATGTCGAACCCATATACCCACGTCTCATCACCTGTTAACGTTAGATCCGAGTTCACTTGCTCAAGCATGTCTTCAGCCACCGTCTTCCGATGATTTTTTTCAAAAAAATTCAACTCTCTTGGAACGAGTCGTGCCCAATTGATCGTGTAAAATGTTGCGAATTGATTCGTGAGACACGCTAAGGTAACGAGCTACCTCCCTCAAACTTAAATTATGGTTTGATGGTTTTCCAGCACCATTTCCTAGACTTTTAGTTTTGGTCGACGTTTTCATTCGTTGAAGACGTTGATGGGCGACCACTCGTAGACCCGTGTTTTTGATAAAGCATCGCCATAGGCTTTTTGCAACATTTTCAACGATGCGGTACACGAAATCCCGTTCAAAACGCAAAATTTAAGACATATTCTTTGTTCGATATTTTTAACCATAGTGAAAATCCCAGAGCACAGCTGTGGTTGACTGATATAATTAAATGCCAAAAACAAGCTAATTGACAGATCACGCTCAATCTCTGCGACACAATAGAGGAGTTGTACCAACATTCCAGCAAAAAATATTTAGACATATGTATGTGTAACGCGCTTTTTTAAATGAACAATTCCCGATATTTTTTTGACAGAATGAAGTATAATAATGTTTTCCCCCCATTGCCATTGCATGAAAAGGAGCGACTGCTATTAGAGAAAACGTTTTCTCCATTTTGGTCTTTCACCGAGATTCGAACCTCTGAATTCTAAATGGTGTTCACGCACCAACCCATTCGGCTCCGGCGGCCGCCTAGGTATACAAAATTTTATGTTGAAACTTTATCCTTGTGTGTTTCTGAAATTTTCCGGCAATTATTTTTGAAAAAGAAAATTAAAGTCTAACAAGAATAATTTCGTCTTTCTAATTTTATTAATTTGGGATAAGAAAACTTGGATTAACCAGAGAATATTAAAAAAAAATATTTATTAAAAATTATTTTTAAGTTCTAAACATGAAGCATAAAACAGCAGCCAATTTCGAGATATGAGTCTTCGAAGTGTGAAAAACATTTAAAATTAATGTATTTAAATAACTAAAAAAGGAGAATATATGGTCGTGATTCGCTTATTCCACCTATTTAAATAACATATCACTTTTTTCGCACAAAATTTTATTACAGGTGCTATAGATTTTCGAAAAATTTAAAATCTTATATTTTAAAAAATTCTTGATCCACTTTGAAAACCTGTTTTTGTAGTAAAGGTGATTGAACCTACTTATTTTCGTTTGATTTGCATAATTATATATTCGTCTACAAAAATTAAAAAAATTGTTAAAAATTTACTAAAAGATAAATTACTAATTAGTAATAATATTGAGTGTGGGAGGAAAATGGAAGAGTCCAAGAGAGAAAAGATTCGATAGCAGAAAATCCGCGGAACACGCAAAACACTTGTCTTATTTATGCCTTTCACAAACAAACTAAACATGTTATGATGCTAAAACCGTGAAAATATCTTCGAGACGAGTGTACCAACATACAAAAATTATAATCGAAAGTCGAATATACGTAGTCCGCGAAATTTGAAACCTTCACCTTATTATTTGAACATACCTCGTATACTCGTAAAATTAAAGATAATTTTCTGTTTTTAATTTCTAAAGCACTCAATAGTATTACTAATTAGTATTTATTTTTTGTTATATTTATTTTTTATGAAAAATAGGTTTTTTTTTTTCATTTCAAAATACTTTTTCTAATTTTTATATAAAAAATAAACAAATAATGGACGCGTATACTTCTGTTAGGTGTTTAGAGCTCCTTCTTCCATTTTTGACGTTCGTCTGGATGTTGTTTCACAAATGAAGGGACCTACAATTTTAAGCCGACTCTGAACGGCAAATGGTTTTTTATGAGGAGCTTTTTTCATTGCAGAAATGGTTAGAATTTGATGGAATTGTGAAAAGTTTTGATAAATTTTATACAAAGTTTGACACTTTCCGTTGTATGGTTTGAACTTTTTATAAAAAAATAGTGATGTGTATATAATTTTGCAACGTGGTGTATATAAAAAGAAATCATAGAAATGGGAATTAATAGTGGTTAGAGCAAGTAGTTCTGTCGTTAAAATTTACACAGTTAGAATTTTATCTGCAAAGTTTTTTTCGGTGCCAAAAGATTTGGTCATTGCATATTTAGTAACCATTTTTATCAACTGTATTTTTATGTTTTTTAATCAATAAGAAATGAATATTTTTGACTAAATAAATAATAAAATATATAAAAATAAAAACATAACATCCAGATTTTTACAATCCATAAACCTGTTGAAGGGTTGTTAATACTATTCCTTATTGATTCCGTCTTTGCGGTCGTAATTGCACACGCATGTTTCATTATCGGTAATATTTCGACAACAAATATTATATACGGTAATTAAACGAGAATTGGGAATGCGCATTTTATTAAGACGAATTTAAATTACAATTCTTAAGATGTAACATACATATGTCCATAGATATATACGTTTCCAGTACGAGCTGTTGTTTGCATAAGAAATTGTTTGGTTTACACGATAAAAATATTGATAAAAGTTGCATTTATTCAAAGAATTTTATTTTTAGTCTTGAGTAGGTTTTTCAAAGAATTTCAGCTGCAAAGATAATAAACCTTAAGGCATCAAAGAGGTATTTTTCCAATAGTTTTTGATTATTTAAACAAATGGATTTTGAAGGAATTAACTTTACTTTATATGTATTTAGTTTTACGTAAGTAAATATATATATGTATATATATATATACAAATACTTTACAAGGTGTTTTCTTATGTAAACAATACTTTTTGAATATCGGTTTTGCAAGTCAAGTCACCTATTGGTAATGTTGTTTTGCTGACATTTCGTAACATTTAATAGAAAAGAAGCTGATCAATGTTGATAAAGGGAGCTTTAGAAAACATATACATATGTATATACAACGTAATACGTAGGACAGCATCACTACTTCGCATTTGAACATTATATATATACGGGTGGGCCATATAGCGTTTGCTTTTTGAACCACCTATTTTTTTGGGAATGGTAACACAAATGACATGTCAAATGTGTTCATAATTTACTTAAGGGGGGGTAGGGTCACAAAATCGAAATTTTTTTTCTTCACTCATCTTATAGTAAATCATTTCAAGAATGTTGTGTCAAAATTTTAAGTGGATCGGAGCAGAACTCTCAAAGTTATAGCCTTTGTAGGCACTCTACCTCGAATGCGGAGCATCGATAATTTCTCAGAGAGTCATTTTTTCAAACACGTTTTTCCCGAAACGACTTCTTAAAAGTCGGTGCCAATCACAACTCCGAAACTATTCAACCGATTCTTTTCAAATTTGGCACACGTTTTCTAAATCAAAAATACCTCCCCCCTACACTGTTTTTTTTTTATTTTTTGTTTTTTAACGTTCTTTTTCACTTACAAATATGGCGAAATTTTTCGCCAAAAATGCTCGTTTTACGTTTTTTTGCCACCAAAACTACAGTAATTGAAAAAAAAATATTTTATTAGTGTAGGGGGGAGCATTACGTCATACTTTAACTGAAAAATTCGACTTTTTTAGTTTCAGATGATTCTACGACGAATGCCGATTGGCACCGCAGAGCACCTCTCGAAAAACATATCTCCAAAAAAACTCTGTCATGGGCTTATTTGTCAATATTTTATTATTAATATTTTTTAAAAACTTATTGAAAAGATGTACAATAACATGTAACTGATTTTATTAAAGTATCTTAAGCCATATTTCTCTAAAAAATTCACAAAAAAAGTGTTTTTTTTTTTAGCGCTAAACCCTACCTCCCCCTTAAAGGTTTGACATTTACGAAATGGGACGCTATACGCTTGAACAAAATTGGAAAATATTGAAAACCTATTTCCAAAGTGGCGAGTCTTCTTCTTCTTTTCTGATTTTCACATCGGTGGCTACGTCAATAAGCAAAATTGTCGGATTTGGGGCTCAGAAAATCCACACGTTACTGTAGAGAAGCAAATACATCCACAACGAGTCACTGTTTGGTGCGGTTTTTGGTCTGGCGACATCATCGGGCCATTTTTTTTTTCGAAAATGAGCGAGGAGCCGCGGTTACAGTAAATGGCGAGCGTTACCGTGACATGCTCAACGAGTTGTTTCCAAAAATTGAAGAGGAAACACTGCCAAAGTTACACTCGAACTTTTGGCTACCGTTTTTGAAAACCGAATAATCAGCCGAAATTGATATCGATCAATTGGCCGCCTCGGAGCTGTGATATAAGCCCGTTGGACTATTTTTTGTGGGGAGCCGTTAAGGACAAATGCTACGCGAACCATCCAGAGACGATTGATGCTTTAAAACACGAAATCGAAGTTGCCATTCGTGAAATTGGAGCCCAAACAATCGAAAATATGCTTAAAAATTGGGTTGATCGAATGGCCTACTGTAAAGCCAGTCGTGGCAGTCATTTGAAGGATATTATTATTTATTCATAAATGACAATGTTCAATCTTCAAACTAAAAAAAAATCGAAAAAATATTGATTAGTTTTTTTATAGCCGATTCAAAAAGCAAATTTTACATGGCCCACCCTATACATAGTAAGAACGCAATGACTAAAAGAGACATCGGAGATAGTTGATAAAGCCGTCGATAGTTCTTCGGAAAGTGAAGATGGAGGACCCAATGAAGTTGATAACAATAACAAATACATATGTATTAAAGCCAGAAAGTGAAGATTTTGATTTTGATATTGAAAATGGTTTTTTGGCAGATGTGAGAAGAAATGATTCAAGTCTTGTTATTGATAAAGCGGATTTTGTACAAGGCAATAAGAGCAGAAAATTTAACAGGAAGGTAATCAAGAGATTCAATTTTATTCAATATAATTACAAAAAAACCAATTGAATTTGCATACATTGTTGGAAACATGTTCGGTATTTGTGTTTCGAAAGACTTTGCCGCAAAAACAATTATGCATAATATCAGTGGTTTAGAGGGTACCATAGGTTCTCCATTTTTATGCCAACTGTATTTATTTATATTCATATTTATATTTATATACATATAAACCAGAATGTATTCGGTCTAAATTATGCCAACTGTTATAGAGTTCAAAGAAAAAAAGTTCCTGCCTTGAGCGTTATAAAGTTTACTGGATTTAAAAAAAAAATAAAAAACGCCATATCTTTGGTTTCTCTCTTGATTTCTTATAGCCTAGACAGACCGTATCGTTAATCGGAATTAACGACTTAATTCGGATGTATCTCAGGAATTAAGTGCAACTAATGTGAATTGACAAATAGACTTAATTCTCATAATTTAACCGGATTAGGGGAATTTTCGATGGCAACTTTGTCGAAAAATGCCAATTAGTATCTATTGTGAATAAAAAATAATGAAACTTCTAAAAAGAAGAGCAGCAAAGACTGGATGCAATGCTAATTTGCATTAATGGTGCTGACAGTCTCCAACATAAACTTACGTTCCGCGTGTCAGCTGACACGATCAAACTAATGAGAGCCCATGTAAATGAAAACTCAACCTCGTTCCTATCGCGTACGTGTGTAAATGATCACCACACAGTGTTGCCAAACAGTACATTTTGAAATCATTAACGAAATAAACTAATAAAAATATTAATTTTTATGAAAAAAATTTATAAACGATGTTTAATGATATTAATTATAGATAAATGAACTATTTGCATTTGTTGGTTTTTGACTTTGACTTTACACACAAACCGGTGTATTGTGTAACTATGTAACCAAACGAAAGCAGCTGTTTTCTACAAGCACAAATTTTGCTCAATTTTGTGCATCTCACGGGCAGCAAACAGGGACTGCGGTAAATTCGGTGATTGTGGGCGCAATAACATGTTTGAAAATTCATTAATTGTTTTGATTTTCGAAGCAGTTTGAGAAATAGAAATTATTTTTTAGTGTCAGGGTTGCTAATACCCGTATTTGTCACCTGCGCTCTATCTTTGACTGCAAAACTATCAAATAAACAATTTAACTGTTCACTAATCCGCGTAACAACCGTTTGTCACACTACAATTTTTTTAATCAGAATTAAGTCGGTAATCCCGATTAACGGCGGCCGCCGTAGCCGAATGGGTTGGTGCGTGACTACCGTTCGCAATTCACAGAGAAAACGTCGGTTCGAATCTCGGTGAAACACCAAAATTTAGAAAAAAAAAAACAAAAAAAACATGTTTCTAATAGCAGTCGCCCCCCAGCAGGCAATGGCAAACCTCCGAGTGTATTTCTGCCATGGAAAAGCTCCTCATAAAAATATCTGCCGTTCGGAGTCGGCTTAAAACTGTAGGTCCTTCCATTTGTGGATCAACATCAAGACGCACACCACAAATAGGAGGAGGAGCTCGGCCAAGCACCCAAAAAGGGTGTACGCGCCAATTATATATATATAATCCCGATTAACACCGCTGGCTGTCTAGGCTATTAGGCAACGTGCGGCTGAAAGACATTGACATTGAAAAACCTAAATCTATATATCTGTCATCTCAGTATGTTCAACCATCCAACAAATTGAAAACTTCTAATGTCGATGAAAGCGATAACGAAAATACCCAATATCAATTTTAAAACATTCAAAGTTATTGTTACGTCTCTTTCAAATTCTAAAATAGAACAAATAAAATTTTTTTGTATTTTAAATATTATGGACTGATAGCATGCAAAATCGTTTTCAATGAAAACGTCGTTTGCTTGTTTGCAAAGAGTGTAGATTTGGCGTTTAATGCCCGGCGCTTCGAACCTGGGCACTTCTGAGTGGTAGTCACGCACCAACCATTCGGCTACGGCGGCCTCTCTCAACTAATTGTTTGTTAAACTGTTTAAAGAGTTTAAAATTTTGAAAACAAAATTGTCTAATTTATGTGAGTTTTGTAGAAAGTTTGAAACTTTTGTATTTGTATTTGTATTTTGTTTTTATTTTTATAAAAAATTAATGAAATTAAAAAAAAAAAAAGTTGTCAAAACTGGTCCAAATATCGCCTTTCTAATTAGCTGACCACGGCTGTACATATAAATTAAAAATGCAAACCGAATTCCATTTAAGCGACAGTTAAGCAGAATCTGCCAATTAGTCAAAGATTTACCAAAATATTGCATTTAGTTGTACTAAAATTTAAATTGCATAATCAAGAAATATTAAAGAATAAAAACAATCATTGCGCGCAAATTTCTGCTGCTGGGTGTAAGTTTGTCGCACACAATGCTAAATTGGCGTTGAAAGCATTTAAAGCGTTCCTGTAGAAGGAATTTGAAGTTTCTTTTTAGCGGTAATACTCGCATACAATCTCGTTTACATTTGTGATTGATATTTTGTCAAAATAAGGAAGATCAGGGGCGAACAGTGAAATAACAGCCTCTGACCGGAAAAAATCCTAATCCGGTATGTCCAACTGGCTAACGGTGACGACAACCAATGACACTGAGCAATTTTTACTTTTCAGAAGAATTCATTTGTCAAAGGAAACAGAAGCCATCTAGGAGACTTGAACTGACATCCTCAGACTGTCAACAATTTCATTGGATTTAACTACCTTTTACATTCTTTTTCTACAAAAAAATTCAGCTTGATCTGAGTTCCATTAGTTTCAATGGAAGAAATCCAAAGAAGAAACATCAAAATAAAATGAGTTTGCTATAGCATAATGTATCAGTAACTAAAAGATGTGTTTTGATAAAGTTTGAAAATATTGTAATATTTTGAAATAACATTTTTGCAGAAATGAAGAAACGCCTAGCGCTGGAAGTTTTTATATAGATATTGAATGTGATAAATAAATAATTTTTTAAAATAGTTTATACTTTCATATGGAATGAATGACTTTTGCATAAAAAGTAAGCGCGCTTTATTTTTTACCTTATAAACACTATTTGTAAATGTAAAAAAAAAATATTTTATTTGCAATTAAAGTCCATAGCTACGTTTTTTAGTTAAAAGCAAAATCTTTTAGGTATTTTTAGCATATTTTAAAATGTGATTTGCCTACCACTACGATTTTCCGGGGCAGCAGTGTTGTACAAATAAAAAGTATTGAGTTAGAAATGCACTAGATATTTTGAATAATATTTAGTTTTATATTATTATGTCCTATTTAATTTAATCCCACTTTTTACAAATTTTTAATTGTATTAAAATTTTATTTTTCCTATCCAACTCTGTTCTTGTAAAACAAATTATTAGTTCTGGTGCATATTTGATTAAATCAAACATAAAAAATTGAACTAAGTTTCTCCTGTTAATGGACTGATGAAAATAATCGGCATGAATAACTAAACAAACAGAAAAGGAAAATTACATAAAATTAGCAATTTTTTCACATCATAAAGATTTTTGAATTATAATTTTTGGCACTGTATTTCAATCAGTTAGTTTCGACAAATAATTCTGTTTCACATCATAATCAATGCCATAATCTCATCATTCACTTAATTAAACCACCGATGCATATTCAAATAAATAAAGTGAATAACAACACACCAGCATGCATACATACATATTTATTACACACACCTATAGCACTAAATGTGTAGTACAAATAGATACTATTATTATTTTGTATACAATTCATGTAGAGCACAAAGCCTTAACGGCACATTGTTTATAATATACAATAATTTATTACACTTTACCACTCACTGACTTTTGGTATTAATTTTGAGTATGAACGCATATAAAAGTCCGAGCAAATAAAACATTTTTTCTAGTAGATCAACAATTGAAAAAAAAATTGGAGTAAATGTAAGAGAGATAGTTTTGCGGAAATTCCAAAGACAGGAGCGGAAAAGAAAGCCGAAGGCAAAAGGCAGGTGTAAATGCGAATGTACATACGAGTATATACATATATACATACTGGCATGTACTTAAATATAATACATTCAATGCAAACAGAAGCACATTGGGTCGTCGAGGGAATCAGACTTCTTTAAACAAACAAACTGGCAGTTTGAATGCATTCGATCGAATCACTTAAAAATCCAGATGCCATAATGCAATGTGATGTTTTTCCAATGACAACAAAGAGCGGGCGGGTGGCCACGATGCTGCGCTCATGACAGTCCGTTGACAATGCGCAGCAATATCGCAATGCAACAGCGTAGAAAGTAAACAATTTCATGTGCATTTGTGAAAAGCGGGGAAAAATACCGCCACATGCCGCCTACCCACTATTCGACCACGTTTTGAGGTTTGCACAAATTGCGGTTACACTTCCTGATTACAATGAGAATGTAATGTTGCCAATGAAATTCCACAAAACTCTTCTACTGAACTGAGTTCATATTTTACATACCACATAAAAATGGTACTATTCTAGGTAATGAAAGTGAAAAGTAAAATGCTTATTTGCCAATGCAGCAGTTCTCATTCGAACTTCATACCTACTTTGTTGGTAAAAGACGAATTGTGATAACGAAATTGTCAAAGCGTGTGCAGTTATTAGTAGAACTAAAACAAAATATATGCAAATATGGAAAAGGCTAGGGTAGGTACCAAAATTAAATAGGTTTATTATAAGAATTTTACGTAGACATGTGTTGCACAAATCAAGTCATTACGGCTCAAAATCTCTCTAACAAAAAACAGCAGGGAAGTTTTTGTAGCCAAATCACAAAAGCATATTTACATTTTCCCCCGATTCAAACGTGTCAAACCTCTTTATTTCTGCTAAATTTGTTCCAATAGCGGTAGCCCCTCAACAGGCAATAGCAAACTCCCGAGTATGTTTCTGAAAAAGCGCCTCATAAAAAATATCTGCCGTTCGGAGTCGGCTTAAAACCGAAACCACAAATAGGAGGAGGAGCGGCCAAACACTCAAAAAAGGGCAGACCATTTTCTTACAAGTTCCTGACGTTCAGACCTTAGGTTTCAGTTCCTAAAGACATATAGTATTTAGTTACCTACAAACTATATAGTACTGAGCGACATGTAACGAATTGTAGTCATTATCCGTACCAGTTTTTACCCAGTGAGTATCTTTTGCGATGACTGCCCACCTCGAGCGTTCTACGTTCCGAAATGACTCGGGTTTGCCGTCCAAGTATTTAGGGCAGAGATATTTTCCAAAAAAACAATTACAAGTCGGGCATTTTTTTAATCCTACTTGCTTCATATTCGTAATCAAACGAAAAAATGTAATACATATAAATTCGTAAATGCTTCCTCTTAGGCAGGTAACGCATTGAACTTTGCGTACACTAATACTTATACACTTAATACTGGTCTGGCAATTGCACTAAGGTTAATGCGCTTATCTTTTAATTGATGCCCTTATTTTTTATTTAATTTTGTAATTTTATTCGAGCACAATCTCTTATTCCCATCAAAACTTACGACCTAATTAATTGTGTTAAACTCGCATTCAGCGCAGTACCTTTCCATTTTCGAAGTCATCATTTTTTCAAGTAAATATTTAAATTTTTTCAACTGCTCGCACGCTCATATATTTTATATCTTTAAAATATTCATATGTTATTGTTAACCAAGAATTTTTATTGTTTCGCACTTTTAAACAAATCACTTAATTCATTTTAATTTTTATTGATTTTCAGAACATTTCTCTCACAGTGGCCACAACAAGCAAGTGCGCTACCGCGTTCTCATACTTATGTGTAGCACTTGTTTAGGAGAAGAACTATGCAAAGTTATTATGAAATAAACATATCGTTAACATAGCAGAAAAAAACTACAAAAATAAACTAAATCAGCCAACTATGTGTGTTTGTATGCTTTCATCAGACTACGTAACTGGACGGGTTCGCTAGCGAGTCGATGCCACGAAACAAATGGAAAGCCAACGCTCAGCATTTACCTTTTCAATGGTTGCTTTTGTGGGGGCGGGCGCTGTGCGATGACCTGCTCGACCAGCTGACTTTGCGATTATCGCCGCACACCGCCGCCGAACCATTGATAAGGCACGCAAAGTGGGTACACGCAGCAAGATGCGCGCGCTGCTATCATAAAAGCGGTGTAGGTATGTACACTAATGTTTGCTATATAATATTATATTTTCTTAGATCGAGCTGAAGCACAAAGTTATTCATTTAATAAATATGTTTTCCATGTGCTTTTGCAATTTCTCACATTGCCCATGTTTTGGTTTTCAGTAAATAGTTTGCCCATAATTTATTTTTTTAGCCTTGTTCTGTTTTACTCCCTTATTCACAAGCACTTCACTCTGATGTTGGATTGTAATAATTACATTTTTTAATGCACCAGCCAGTCCACGATTATTTAATTGGAGAATTTACTCCAGTAATAAAATATCAGACGACGAGACAAGAACAAACGCACAAATATACACCAAGAATAAATTATCCACACGACCAAACACAATGCAAAACAGAACGAGAATGAACCATCAAACAAAATTCTCAATTTTGTAAGCGAGCAGGAATTCGCCCGTTCTGCTTTGTTTTGATAACGTGCTTCCTTCGTGTGCATTCTCTTTGACATTCTTCGCTCAGCTGTCAGTAACAGTGATGCTAGCAATGTTTGCAACGACAGCTGATGAACTGCTACAACAACACAACTACAGCTGAAAGGGAAATCGTTCTATGGTGAGTGAGAAAAATTAAAAATTCGGTGAATTTTCTAATATAAACGGTGTGTTAAAGTCGCGCGGTCGGTAATACACTGAGGGAAATGTTAGGTGTTGTAAGTAAACATTTAGCCAAAGGTCTAAAATTTACACGAGTGTTCCATTGGTTTGATGTTAACTGTATATGACTTTTAATCATAAGAAGACAAATAAAAAGTATTATTTTAAATTTTTTATTATTGAAAAATTCGTTTGCTTGCAATAGTAGTTTAGACTTATAATTCTTTTGTAGTAATTTATACATACATACATTTTCAAAGAGCCTCAAAGCAAATAATTGTCTTGTCAGATAATTGGTATGGCTGGTATCAAAAGGTCAGCAATTTGTGGTTTCTATAACATTTAAGGCTTTTTCTTCTGAAAAAATTGAAGTATAGTATGCAGAAGCAGTTGGAACTCAAAGCTTCTTAAAACCGTATATGCCTAGAGTCCCACCTTATGTTATATGAAAGCCGAATTTATTCAGAATTCTGCAGTTGTGCTATTATCGACAAGCCTTATTGTCGTTTTGTACAACTGTGATATCCTTAATGCAAAGCAAAAACTAAATAATATGTTTCTGTTAGAATCCGTTGATGAAATTGAAACAGTAGTCAAATTCGAGTGGCGTACAGTAAGAAGTTGTTGCAGGTGGATAACGAAATAGCCAATTTTGTATGCGATAAGCGACAAAGGTCATCTTCACCTTCCTGGACATGTAAATAAACCAAATACCCGGGCTTGAGTAGCCAATAATCCAATATAATTCATATAATTAACCTAATAATTAATACCAAAACTCAATAAGTTAGAATTGGAGGATAAGCGATTCTCATAAGATAGAGTCATTGCCCACAAAATTCGTGACACAGTGGAGATATGCTGGTTGGCCAGCGGGATCGCAATGTCTGACGGCCCCAGACTACACTCTGCGGTGTTACTCAAAAAGACTGGTAAAATCGTAGACTCTCCAGGTACTTTTTTGAAACAAAAAATTAAATGTATTTGACAAATATATATACATATGTAAATGGTAGAAGGCGACCGTCGTAGCCGAATGGGTTGGTGCGTGACTACCATTCGGAATTCAGAGAGAATGTAGGTTAGAATCTCGGTGAAAGATCAAAATAAAGAAAAAGTTTTTTTTAATAGCGGTCGCCCCTCGGCAGGCAATGGCAAACCTCCGAGTGTATTTCAGCCATGAAAAAGCTCCTCATAAAATATATCTGCCGTTCGGAGTCGGCTTGAAACTGTAGGTCCCTCCATTTGTGGAACAACATCAAGACGCACACCACAAATAGGAGGAGGAGCTCGGCCAAACACCCGAAAAAGGGTATACGCGCCAATTATATATATATACCGATAAAAACATATGTTTAAAAATAGTTTTTGAGCTTTTGGTATTAAAAAAATTCCCTCTAGTTGGAGTACGAGCTAGTAAATAGTTTACCAAAACTATCGAAATGGATATGAAAATTCACAGTGTTATTTTTTGCAAAAAAAAATTGTTCTTTGGATATTAACTGATATCCTTCAACCACTTTAAATTATATTCGTATATATGTATATACGAGTCTGATGTCCTGATCGTATATTGGCATAATCCGGTTGCAATAGTGGATTCCGTGGTATAAGAAGGCCCGCAAATATTGCCAAAGTTCAGTTATATTTATTCACACCGAATCTACTTTTATAATTTTGATTTTTTTTTTTTTTAATTTACGTACTCTTTATAAACATTTTTTCAGATTGCTTACATTTATTAAGCGCCATTAAATAACATACCACTCAAAGAAATAATTTAAAAACACACCACGCACTATGCTAACACTATTGCGAAATAATTCGATTCTGTTTACATAGTATACTTAATACACAGTAGTAAATCTACCACAATACAATTTCGGCAGCGATCACGAAACATTTACGACCATTCGTTACTAACATTCGAAAGGAACTGTCTCGAATTGGTCCACACAAACAACTAAGAAGGAGAATTGCAGTGGTCACATTTTTGCGCGTTCCTCAATGTGCTAAGGTAGCGGTGCTACAATAACAAAAAACATTGCATCAGTGCGCAGGATCAACAAATAATATTCGCCGCAAAGGTGTTTGTAATCAACATTGCGAAGCTAATCAAAATTTATAAACAATATGGTTTTGTTAAAAAAATCGTTTGAAAAGGATATAATTTTATTTTCAGGTAGTAGAATCTTCCTAAACCTAATAAATATGCATACACTATTCATGACATACAAACACCTATATACATACATATGTATATACAGCTATAAATATAAATATACCGTGAGCACATGACACCCAGAAAGCACGTGCTCTCCAATTCCATTTTATCACACAGTGCCAAACTAAATAAGCAGCTCTATACTGCTCCACTTTAGGATTTCACATACCACATAGTTATGTATCTGCATATGTATGTCTGGATGCCGTACCACCGCATACGAGTTGTTGCGCATACAATTAGGTATATTCACACATACATGTGCATATAAACACACAGATACATACATACATATATTTTACGTACTTCTTTGTTTGGCTTACTCCGTGCTTGTGCACCATGACCTAACCCACCTTAGAGTCTTGTTGCAGAAAAATGTTTGTATACAAATGTCTGCTTTTGTTGAACTTATAGGTGAATTGTTTGTCACCCGCTCAATACTCTTTGTAGACTTTGGCAGTTGCACCCAGAGCAATCGATTCAAAATTGCATAAGCCCAAAAGGTTGGCTGCTAAACTTAAACACTGTCCACGTACATACATATGTGTGTAAGCATGTATAAACTTCAAAAGTATGCCGCCAGATGCGTTTCATTCGCAGCGAATGCCATATGCATATATTTGCATATGAATATATGCATATCTTCACTTTGCACGCAACACATTCTTCAACAGTCGGTGATTTTGCAAATTTCATCCCCTGTATTTAGTCTCTTCTATGACGTTATCACAGTTGGAAACTTTAGAAATTCCAAGGTTGGGAGGTGTGCGTGTCTCGCAATTCTCAAGGTTGGCCATGGATACCTCCAAAGTTATACCAAAAGAAGTAAAAGCTAATAAAAGCTTAAACAGTTTTAAATGTCAGCAGTACATAATAGGAAGGGCGGTGCGATAGCCGGTTCTATGTTACCGCAATGTGTCCGATTTGAATTCAACCAAGTACTGTCACTTCAGCAGGATCCCCCAAAAATTGAAGGGGAACGTCTTATGCTGTTATAACAACACCAACAGAAGGAACAGATAATCATCAGAAAAACAACCTACAAGCTTTTTATGCTGTCTTACAAATGGAGCACATTTTTATTTTATGCCGCCTGGGAACGAGAGATGATTTTTAAGTGAAGTGTTTTAATAGGTGAAATCCACTAAAATGTTTCCCATTACTTCCCGAGGGCATACCACTATTAGAAATAAGCTTCTTTCAATTTAAATTAATGTGCGCAGTTTAATGTCGACTGAGGCGAATATATAGCATTTTTTTCGTGATGACGCGCATGACGAGATTCTCATGAGTACTGCTATACCGGCATAACAGTATTCATGACTTGCAGCTACACCTGCGTACTAAATACATCTCCACTAACAAACATTCTCCCCACGGAACTGTCAAGAAGGTTGTGTGTCACTGGGCTTGTTAGCTCATTGTCTCCTCATAGTATAATAATTGTTGACGCCTGCGGAAATCTGTGCGCCTTAGATCAGTGTAAATATGATATATTTTGCATGTGCTCTTATTACTTTTCAACTGTCGTAAACATAGTGCATCATGTTCCACCTCTTCTGACAGTAGAAGTTTAACAGTATAGGGAGGTGGACAAATCTATTGGCATATTTTCTGTGGTATTCTGGAAAAGAGACACGTTAAGCAAAAATTAGTTCTCCGTTGATGCTTTGAAGCCCTGTTCTTATGCTTAGCAGTTTATGACCCCGTCTATCCTTTTTTGATGGGTCTTCCCAGAAATCGGTCGAGTCTTTGTTTATATTCTTCTTGCCTTGCTCTTCCATTATGTTCGGATAATATTAGTAAATTTTTTTCATTTCCTGTGATAGTATGTCTACAGTGATTAGACAAGGAAAAAAGTTTCACTGGATATTGTACGGAAACCGCAAATAGTTCATAAGGCACTAAGACATACGTATGTTTTTTATATTGAGTGCATCGGAGTGCATGGGAATAGAGCTGACACTCTACTATACAGAATTATTTTTTAGTGTTATTCGGCATCAATCGCCATACGCAGATTTGACTGCTCAATACCATATGGAGTACTCTCGCGGGGTGTTGAAGCTCAAAAGATTCAGTTTTGTGATCAACTAAACCAAGGCGCATCGACATCAACTTACCTATAGACTCGTCTACTATAGGCCTTTTCTATTCACCACTTCCCCGCTCGCTATTTCTATGCTCGATTAACTTGACGAAAATTTTGCATGCGAAAGCAGCAACTAAGTTATCGAGTAAGATTCCCCGCTAGCGAGTATGGCCATATCTCATTAGGCCGCACTGCCTTTCCAGCATATGTAACTTAAGGCAGCTCTCTTCCCGCGTTGCCGACATACATATGTATGTATGTTCATTTGTACCAGTTGCTTCATCTATTTGCCACTTGCTAACTCTTGGCGAAAAGAAGAGGCCATATGTCTTCATTAAAAATATAATACGGAGTTTTGGGACATATAGTTGTATTCCTCAGAGCCTTTGTCGCTCCTAAATGTAATTTACGATCTAAGATAGCATGGTAACTAAGATCTGAGAATAAACAAGCCATATTGCATTATCGACCTTCCAGGTATCCACCTCTAATGCTGAAAACAGTGAACGACGTAAACGCAGTCCCCTGTCAGCTATTACGATCAAACTAATGAGAACCCCATGTAAATGAAAAATTTCTTCCTTCCGTATCGTAGTTTCGTAGATTTTATTTCACGATATTTAAAAATTCCCGTAACACCCTGTCAGCTGATTGTTCTCTCACCACAAAGTGTTGCAAGCAGTACATTTCGAAATCATTTACAAAATAAACTTAGAAAAATTATGATTTTTATTAAAATAACTTAAAAACACTATTGAATAATGTTAATTATAGATAAATAAACTATTTGCATTTCTTGGTTTTTGGCTTTGGTTTATTAAACAATGAAAAATTGTAACTGATAACGCGGATGTTTGAAAAAGTGTGTAAGCAAAAATATCAATGGCAACATTGTGTAGATACAACCAAACACATACACACACAAACCGATGTATTGTGTAAATGTGTAATTAAAAGAACGCAGTTGTTCTCAGGGGATGAGTTTTTGTGCTCGTTAGGGGCTGCGGAAAAGGACTGTGTACGTCGTTCACTGTTTTCAGCATTATGCTGAATGCATCTTTCTCCAACTTGTGCATTGCGTTGGCAAATTAAACATGGACCTATATGGCCTTTGGAGATGATCCAGCATGCTTGACTGAGCTTTGTGTGTGTTAGTGCAGTCGGGTGTCGTCGTGTCACACATACTTGTTGCCGGCTTTTGAATGATGAAAATCAAAAATTTTAGATATTAGCGTCAAGCACCCGACACGCACACATATAAAGTTCTTGTCAACAATGCTTGACCGTGTCCAAAGGCCAATACTGCTCACTCTGACACATTTTCATAATCAACGCTGAAATAGATATTCATTCACACATATGACCAATCACAATTGATATAGTTTTTATTCACAATTGAACAATCAAACTTCATGCAAGTATCTATCTAAATAAATGAAAATCGAAGAATTAAGTTATTTCGCTGTATTTTCTTATACTTTCATAAAACTGCCTCATGCTTTTACTATTATTAACTCTTGGCAAGGCGAGTATGATCGTTGTTGCATCTTGGATGCTGTCACGAATTTTGTCCGTACTCCGTCAACCTGAGTAGTACTTCACTTTCCTTCTTTAGATTTATTAACGTTTTGAAAAATTTAGTTTTTAATCATTCCCCAACAGTCGTAAGGGTATTAAAAACTCACAGAGAGCAGATCAACTTTTGCCAGGTGATTGTTTCGCCGATTATCGCTTGTTAAAAAATCCCCTCAAGTAAATGAAACTTTAGATATTATTTTATCCAACCTATGCATTATTACGCTATGTAACAATATTTTCAATCATTACCTAATATCCAATGTGCTAAGTCCTTTTTGAACAAACTGACAAATTCGATGTGAATACCATTATTGTCCCCTGCAAGATCAAAACCCAATCACTGTGAATGGTAATCGGTTCCTTTGCCAATGTTTGCGTACTTTTTAAACAAAACTGCATATAAAACCAAACGTTTTCAGTATGGCCGGCTTAGGATAGCTTTTATAATCGATTATAATATTTTTAAATTGAAATTAGGTTTACTAAGTTGCTAATATTTTTTAAATTTAATTTCATGACTCATGTTCACCAAAAGTTGAATTTTTTCCTAATAATTTATTAAATCAATTTGTGAAGCATAAAATATTAATAAATAATGATAATGTTTGTTGTTGGCACTTTATATTTATTATTACTGCCAAAATTGGTGTTGGCAGCACCCAAGGCGAATTTATTACAGGTGACAGCAAACACATATAAGTAAAACCCTACATGTATTTGTTGTTGCGTTTGGTGCAAGCATCATGTCAAAATCAGCAAGCAAATGTAAACATACGAATGTAAACATACCAATACATACAAACAAAGCATATCATTTTGACGTAAGCCATTCCTACGGCGAAAAATTCAGCTGGGTGAATGCTGTCACCTTATTAAATCCACCTTGGCAGCACCCATAAAAATGATCCGGATAGTTTACTGAGCTGGATGACACAAGAAAACACGCTAATTGTGATTGACATTTCACTGAGGCGAATCTATTCAAGGTGATAGCAATAATACAAAGCAAATGTAATATTTTTTGTTTTTGCTTTTGGTTTTCAGATTGTCAAAGCAAGTTGGTTATTTCTAATGGGAATGAGTTTACTTTGGCAGAAACCATTTATTTCGAGAGCAATATTGAAGACGGGAACACCTTTTTAATGTTCATATATTCAAACAAATGCATTTGGGGGTTAAACTTCACTTATTTTGATCAATTTTCCCATGTTTCTCTACAATCTGTATAATTATCTTTTTTTATTAAAATTTAGTTTTCACACTAACATGCCGACATAATTGTATACAATTTTCAAATTAAAATGTAAATACCCAACTCCCAGTCCAAACCATATAAAATTTTCAAATCGGCTTTGTTACAAACTGTACATGAATAGATTTGTCAACGCCGAGTTATTGTGAATAAAGTTTTTTGTGAGCATAGAAGAAGCGTTGTGAAATAATTTGAAACAGTTAGAAAATCGATAAAACGAAACGAAATCCTTGATGTGAAGAAAACACCTACTATTCGCGCGTAGGTTGTGCAAAAAAAATGTCGGACGAGGAAGAGGAATCCATGTCGGAGGGATTCTCCGCCAGTGAGGATGAATGGAAACCAACTAAAGATATTCGTGGTGGAGAATCGTCGGATGACGATGATAGCGATTTCGAAGAATCACGCCAAGCTATAGGCGCGGAAAGTCTTGGTATAATCGGAGCTCCTTCTAGGCGAAAGTAAGTGAAATACCGTTAGTTTATTTAATTATTATTTAAGTTACACTTCAACAGAGGAACAACTGCTAAAGGACCTATAAAGCAAACAGCCATTAAGAAGCGCAAAAGCGCTGGCCAGTCACTGCGCTCTAAACTTTACAACAAATATCGGCCACCACCAAAAACTTTTCCGTCACCCAATAGTGCTGGTAGCAACTCACCATCAGCGTCAACATCACGAACGGCTTCAAAAAACGCCAAAGTGCCCAATGAAAGCGGCGAACCTGGCAACGACTCCAGCAGCGATTCAAGCGTAGAAGATTATCTCGTCAATCCTGCAGATATCGATTTGCAATCGAGTTTCTTCAATGTTCGACATGAAGGCAAAGCTGAATCCATTTCACCTCCACCCATATTTGACTGCAATGCGGGCATTACTAAACTATCTGATTCGGGATCGGAAGATAACGAATCGAGTGCAGAGGAGCAGACAAATGAAAAGGCTTTTGATTTTGGCAACTTGTTGGATAATGTTAATAGTCTGGAGCGGGCCAAGGACACCATAGCAAAGCGTGCTGCTGATAAAAAGCAGGATACTAAAGCAACTGACGGAAAATACAATACAACCGCTATGGATGTCAACTCGTTACTTGCATTGGGCGAAAAGAAAAGTAATGCTGCAGTGTGCAGTGTGAAACCAAAATTTGATGAAGGGGATGAAGACGACGAAGGTGCAACTGAACGTGCTCCACAAAAACTAAGTAAAACTAAATCGACTCGCGTCAAACGACATACAAAAACGCGTCCAGCTTCTACTGTTGTGGCAGGCGATACGGATGATTCTGACTTTGAGGAAGTGGCAGGTAGGAAACGCAAGTAGTAGACTGCGGGTGGTAGATTGCTAATAATGTAATGTTTAAAATGCGCTTCCAGTTGTTTCAATGAGACTGTGTGTAGGATTGTGCGTACATTATGAGTTCATATTTTTTTCCTTTTACAGATAAACGGCTCACATTGAAATGAAATATGTAAAATATATACCGATAAATAGAGCATTCCACGATCATTAAATTAACGCATGAACTTGGCTTCTCATAGATTTATTTTACACTGATAACTCCAAAGTAGCTAGGACCTTCTCTAAAATTGTTTCATACGTATAATAGGTAGTAATTAGTTCTGAATATTTTATTTCCTTCTTTGACACGATTTCTAACTTCATGACCTGCTAAGTTGTTCTTAATTTTGATATAAACTTTACATAAAATTTCTTTGTTTTTTTTTGCATTTTTCTAAGACAATGTTAAAGAACTTGTTATAAAATTTTTGAAAAATGACAAATTTAACAAAAATTCCAATACCCAAGTACCTAAACCACTGTATGCATCTGTCTTGGTGCTGGTGAGGCAAAGTTAAATATTGTAAACAAAGTGATTTATGTAAAAAATAATAATAATTGTGAAAAGCTTAAAAATGTAGCTAGTAAAGCGATGAAATGCTGCCAAACCATTTAAATGTATAATAGTTAGAATCGTTCAAGTATTTAGAGTATTGTGAGTGATGAAATTTGAGGAAAACAAGAGATATTTTCAGTTTTTCGATAACAGTCCTTATCATTTGCAATTTGAAGCGCTTGTATTAATCTTTAGACTAACTACTTACATCGATATAAGCGATGGGTTAACGGTTTCTACATGACTGAAGAGGAACCATGTTAACTGTATAAAATTATCATCGTCGTTGTGTCATACATTCACATACATATATACATATAAATACAACTAACTTCCTATTTACAAAAATCTTAGTAGAAATAAACAACTGCACGTTATAATTTAATTTTAAAAAATACATAAATCAACATTTTGTTGCACAAGCTTTTCCAGGAATACGGTATATTTCTTAAATTAAAATGAAAAGTGAAAATTACAGAGAGCGGCCAAATTATTATACTCAAAGTGAAAGCTTAACAATAATACGTTTTAGCAGCATTTAAATTTAATCTTTGTTTCTTTTAATTTTGTGGAGAGCTCAGTCTTACTTTATGTGATATAATTGATACGGTATTTATACCGGTAAGATTAAGCTCGATTAATTTAGTAGGCAAAATCTGTGGCAGATTAAGTATAAATTTGTCTTTTCGGAATCAACTTGTTCCTAATTTAATTCCCATTACGCCATTGTGGAAGAATTGCCCTCGTAGTAACGTTACTCTTAGCGGATGCATTAAGACACATTAGAAGTTAGATGGCATAGACTACGACGTTTTATGAACTAGAAGAATACAATCGGTTAAAGTGGTTTAACAATATTTAAATTCACGGCGGTTTCGTGCTTGTAAGGGCTGCCGAATGATTATTTTCTTCTTATTTACTTTCTATCAAAAATTCTACTTCAGGAGGTTCTCAAGTTTATAGTAACTTAAAAGTATTTACTTTAAACACTTACAAAATTCTGAACCGGATTTATATCTGGCTAAGAACTGTCAACTCAGCAACATACCCTCGAACACTTAATATTTCAAAACGTTCAAACGGTTCTCCCTTCTATGAAACAAATCCATTTCAGGTTAGTTTTGTGAAATATATTTTATGAATGTACGATGAGGTTTGACACTGCGGTGTTATATACGAGTATAATTGGCACATGCATTCTTTGTTAGATGGTGGGCTGAGCTCCTCCTCCAATTTGTTTTATGTGTCCTGATGTTGCTTCACAAATGGAGGGACCTACACTTTTATGTCAACTCCAAACTGCAGATGGTTTGATGAGTAGCTTTTTCATAGTAGAAATACATTCGGAGGTTTGAGCGACTATTATTAGAAATACATTTTCCTATCATTTGGTGTTTCCTCACCACACATGTTTCCTGCGAACCTGAACTTTGCCGAATGGTAGTTACTCACAAGGTCATTCGGCACAGGAGGAATGACATGGGTAAACTTGATTAAAAATGTAGGACTCCTTTTTTTATTGTGTTTGAGGATAATAATTTGACCGTCCTCTGTAAAGTGGCAATTATTGAAACTAGAAAAACAAATTTGATACACGTATGTAGATACACTGAATTTTTTTTTAGATATCTATACATTGGAGATTCAAATTTAAAATACGTTCGTATAAAAATACTTTAACCAACCAAAATAATTCAAAATCTAAAGAAAATATTCTAGTTTATTACATATCAACGTTTTAATGTGCTTTTAAGAATTAACACCACTGTAGTGGCCTAAAAAATCTTTTTTCATAATTTTTTTTTTAGGTAGAAGGATTGTGAAGGGGGAAAAGTAGATGGTGGTACTGAGAAAGGTGATAGAGATATAATGCTAAGAGTATTTATTGAGCATATATTTACCTATATTACAAAAAATTGGTGTAGGAAAATTTTACAAAATGCGACACTGCAGCAATTCTTTCCTTACATTTAGATTTTAAAGCGACAATTGAATCTAAAAAAAACGAAAATGTGTGTAATCTACTAGTGAACCTTGCATGGGATTTTAGAAATATTTGAGTAAGGAGCGAAGGAATTCGTTAAATTAACTAATAGAAAATCTCCTTACATGGTTCACTTTTAAATTATATTGTGGTTAAATTTTCTATTCAAAACTTTTAAGACTGTTTGAGTTATGCTGCGTGCCGTTTTGAAATCAAATTTTGATAACAAACACGTTTGAAAGTGGGGTTTCACCGGCGGGTATTGAGATGGCGCTAGAGGACAGGAGAGGAGGAAACATTTTTTTCGGGGTACACATTTTTTGCCTTATATTTTGAAGGATCCAAAGCAGCTTTTTAATATTATATAAAAATTGATTTTTTTATCTACTATGGTGATGATATCTCTTAATATAAATTTTACAACAGTTCAAGTTATTTTTACTTTACTGAAAAATTCTTGTAGATCTTCGTGGTCATTGGGAACGAAAATTTCATTTGCTAACAAACTAAATATAAACACTAAATATCATGAAGACGCCTAACTTATTTGTTAAGCATTTAACGAGATATATCTACTTACATATAGACTCATTAATTAAAATCGAACTGATTATTAACGAATTTACTTTAAATTATGTATTCAAAAATCAAATTAAGCAAAATTAAAAGAAAA
Organism: Anastrepha fraterculus; assembly: GCA_037575425.1. Classification (NCBI taxonomy): domain Eukaryota; kingdom Metazoa; phylum Arthropoda; class Insecta; order Diptera; family Tephritidae; genus Anastrepha; species Anastrepha fraterculus. Next base: position 83,525 of record JAYXIM010007312.1, read on the forward strand.
AAATGTTTGCCACGAGAATGCGCGCAAATATTCACGAATATAAATATTAAAGTAAATGACGATATTCATAAATAAACATTATAGCAAATACATATAAAGCGAGAAAAACATAACAAAAAGTTTAAATGCGAAAAAATTAAACCCTGTTTTACCTTTTAGCGCAAATGTAGTTACTACAGATACATGGAAAATTATTCAAATAATTAACCGTTAAAATAATGAATGTAGTTAAATTTAAAATTAAATCATAAAAAAATAATAAAATTAAATATAAGAAAAAATAATAATTGAATGGATTTTAAGCCGCACAATTACACTTGCACACACGAACACATATACTCTCACACGTTTAAGTGGATAATAAAAATGCAACACAAATTAATGCTGAAAAAAATTCAAAGAATTGTGTCTTACTTTTAAAAATTCATTTCTCTTATATGGAGTTCTTGTGTTTTGTGGTGGTACATACATACATATGTATGCATGTGGTTAAGATTGAGCCACAAAAAACGACCTACAGTCGTGTTTGGTGAAGGGATATTAATTTTGTGCGAATTATTGTATCATTTATTTGCGTGTTTTCACATACTTAAGTATCTGTGGAGATTTGACAAAATAAACAAACAAACTCGGCATTTTCTATCTGTCCAGCGCTAGATTCCAAGCGCTTTTAATGCTATATTAAAACTTTTAATAACACTGCTCGACAGTCGGCTGGGAATACGTCAAATCAAATTTTCCTGAAGTTTTGGGTTGTATATAGAAAATTAATTTCTCAGTTTTCCCAATTTGGCGGTTTTAAGTTAATTTTCTGTTTCGCCGGGGAGTATTATTATATTATATATATTTACTTCATTTATTTTTTATGCAAACATAGCTAATTCTCCAATAAACACCATGTAAGTCCAAGTTTCAAACTTTCTTCTTAAAATTAAAAATAAAAAATAAAACTAGTTTTATAAAAATGTTATATATTTTAGTCGTTCTCTTTAGAAAAATTTTGAGTATGCAGTTTTATTTTGGAAATTTGGTCTTAGTCTGAAGTGACTCAAAAATCGTGTTGATTTTTAAAAGTTCTTTTGTTGGCGGTGTTGGGTGTTTTCTTATATAAAAAAAAATCAACGAGAATTTTGAGCCACTTTAAACTTGCACTTATTGCACTAGAATTAAATATGCAATAAATACAACTGCATAGCCAAAATTTTTAAAAAAATTCAAAATAAAAAGTGTGAAATTTTGATGAAAATTGGATGACTGCTTAAAAATTTTGCAGAGAACTTGAGAGAGTTAATCTGGTTTTTGTTATAAAAAATACACTCGGAGGCTTGCCATTGCTTGCCGAGGGGCGACCGCTATTAGAAAAATGTTTTTCTTAATTTTGGTGTTTTCACCGAGATTCCAACCGACGTTCTCTCTGTGAATTCCGAATGGTAGTCGCGCACCAACCCATTCGGCTACGGCGGCCGCCGTTTGTTACATTATAAAAATATATTTTATATTATAAAAGTAATTAAAATTAATTTGAAAAAAAAAATGAAATTATAATTTATATGTATTTATATAATTATAAATATATAAAGCAGTCAAAACTTATCAACAATTAAATAAATTTTCCATATAAGTGAAATGAGTTGTTTTGTCAAATGCCCACGGATAGTTAAATTGCATTTTATACATTATATGTATTTGAGTGGTAGTCCTTCGTAGTATTGTTGCTTGTCTTTTGTCCGAATGCGCATCACGCCTCCGCTGCTGCAGCCGCTTCCACTCGCAGTCACTAACAAGTATTCGTTGCATCACTACCACCATTACTACTACTACTAAAACAGACTTACATCTACTTCTAAATCTGCATATTGAAAAACGGAAATGCAAACATCACTCACACTTGCTTCCGTTCCTTCTACGGGTATGCTTTGCTTTTATTTTTTCAGAGGACACGACCTCTGTGTCATACTCAACCACACACGATTCCAGCGCATTACTTAACAACTCTGAAGGTCTGGAAATTCATGTGGAGATGCCTACCAACCAACGTCGTAAGAAAGATAAAAATAAACAGGATATTGAAATGGCGCTGATGCGAAAATTGAATCGAGATTTGAAAGAACGTTTTTTGAGTTTGCACAAGACCAGTTTGCTGTGTTGTTTCGCGCGCAGTTACCGTTACAATCGTTTGCTGAACGATACACCGCTGATGCAGACCGCGCTGAAATTACTTCCCAGCAGTAATGCTTATCCGCCGGAGCGGGGCACCGAAATTAAATATTTTCAATCGATGGTTACTTGGTATAAGACAGCTGTAAAGTTGGATTCGTCTAATTTGTATGGCGAAAAGGTGCGGAAGAGTCGGAGGCGGGTGAAGCGGGAGCTTATGGCGCAGATTAAGCGGAAAGAGGCAAGCTGCAAGCAGGATTTTGTGTTCATATTTGTGGTATTGCTGCGGGCGATGGGGTTACAGTGTCGACTAATTGTTAATATGCAGCCGTTGCCGTTGCGTCCTGCACAATCCGATTTATTGAAGATAAATTTGAAGCGGGATGGTGATAAGAAGGAGGTGAAAACTGTGAAGGCAAAAAAGCCAAAGGTAGAGGAGGGCGCAACGAGTGCGAAGGAGTCGGCTATAGAAGGAGTTGTAAAACTTAAGGAAAAGGGTTTGCAGGAGGAGAAGAAAGCTCATAAAGAGAAGAAGAAAGTTGCAGAAAAGGAAGCAAAAGAGGGGAAGGAACGGATTAAGGAAAAACACCAGAAAGGTATTGGAACTTTGCAGGATACCAAAGATGTTGAAAAGTATACCGAGAAGGTTCAAAGCACTGAAAAGCAGAATAAGGAAAAGGCGCAGGCGGCGAAAGGCGCTTACAGAGAACGCAAAAAAGCGCCTAGCGCGAAATTAGCTGAAATGAAATCGCTCGAAAAGGAAGTTGCCAATGTAATTGTTAGCGAAATATCTAATCCAGAGGTAAAAAGGGTTCCACAACGTAATTTCAAACGGGCACAAAGGAATGAAGAAAATAAAAGGCAAACAGAAGAACCGGTAACAAAACAAGATAATGTTGAACAAGGCGAGGCTATACAAAAATCAAACACTTCCGAAAAATCCGCAATTAAACACGCACAACCCACACAAAGTAAGCCTAGACTTTCTCGGCTGCGAAATATAAAAAATGCCGCACCGGATGCTGATGATAAGCCTTCGCTTAACGTCGAAGCAACACCGATTGCGCGGCGTACGCGACAAGCCTCAACTGAAAAACCAATAGAAATTAAAGCAATAACTGCAACAAAAAGTTGTAAACCCGTAATACAGATTGGATCGCCTATAATACCAAAAATCGTGATTCAGTCTGGAAAGACTGTGAGTACTGTCGAACAGAGCGAACGTGAAAATCAGCCGCATGCTGGTGGTAGCACAAAACCATTGACCTCCCGTTCGCGCAGCCAATCACCCAAAATGCATATCTCACCTACTTTTCTGCAAAGTGTCGATTATAAAAACAAATTTCTCGATCCCATAGGCGAGGATAAAACACTGCCAAAAGGGGCGCATACGAAACGCTCTGGCTCAAAGAGCCCTGTGCAGAAAGTACAAATTTCCACAGATTTTTTACGCCTAAATACCAATACAAATGAACCAACTGCGAACCATGCGAAGGTGTCACGTGTTTTGCGTTCTCGTCAAAAATCCAATGAGGTCGTGGGAGGCGGTAAAGAAAAACCGCCACCTGTGCCACAGTTCGATGGCGCTGATGATAATTTGGACAAGGTCAGTAAAAAAAGGCAGCCGCAACTGAAAAAATTGAAACAAAAATCACATTCGCGAGACGAGTCTGATGACGATTTTGAGTTTTCGCCGCCAAAACGGGTGAAGAAGGCGCCAAAATTGCAAGTGAAGAAGCCGGTTGTAGACAGACGTGTGCTCTCGTCGGACGAAGAGGAAGGAGGTGGTGGAACGGTAAAGCGTAATCCAACAGCGGCGGACATTTGGGTGGAAGTGTGGTCCGATGCAGAGGAACAGTGGGTTTGCGTAGAGCTGTTTAAGGGCAAATTGCACTCCGTGGAAGCGATCAGGGTGAGTAGTGCATATATACATACATACGAAGAAAAAGATAATTACATATAAAGGGTGATCAATCATGAGGTGCTTTTTTCAATAGTTAAAAAAAAAACAAAAATGTAAATTATGTTCAAAACCTTTATTTATCATTTGAAAGGACATTCTTTGACATTTACTTTTTGAATATGACTTCATTCAAATGTTGGCCGCAACTACGCTTAAGGTGGTCCATTCTGAAGGTCCAATTTTCAATCACTCGTTCGAGCATTTCGACTGGTATGTCGTGAATAACACGCGTAATGTTGGCTTCCAGAGCTTCAATCGTAGCTGGTTTATCAGCATAGACCCCTTGGACTTCACGAATCCCCAAAGAAAAAAGTCCAAAGGTGTGATATCACAAGATCTTGGTGGCCAACTCACAGGTCCTAAACGTGAAATCAGCTGCTCTCCGAAATGACTTCTCAATAAAGTCATTGTTTCACGAGCTGTATGGCAAGTGGCTCCGTCTTGTTGAAACCAAATGTCGTAGAGATCATTAGATTCAATTTCAGGTAGCTAAAAGTCCGATATCATGGTACGGTAGCGAGCACCATTCACAGTTACGTTGTGGCCATCATCATTTTTGAAAAAATATGGACCGATGATTCCACCAGCCCATAAACCACACCAGACCGTTGTTTTCTCTGGGTGTAAAGGTAGCTCTTGAACCTGTTCTGGTTGCTCTTCATCCCAAATACGGCAATTTTGCTTATTGACGTAACCATTGAGCCAGAAATGCGCCTCATCGCTGAACAAAATTTTGCTCGAAAACAGCGGAAAAACATTTGTCACAGAACGCTGATTTTCATAATACAGTTGAACAATTTGTAGACGTTGTTGCGGTGTGAGTCTTTCCATGATGAAATGCCAAACGCTGTTCAACAAATCCACGATGACAGTTTGCCACAACTAGCGCGCGATCTGTAAAAAAAACGCAAATGAAAAAAACTCCTCTTAATTGATCACCCGTTACTAACTACTATGACCAAATGTATATATTGAATTGGGAAACTATTTCTTAGGTTGGTAGGTCTGCTAGTATATAATCTGAGTGTTATGCGTCGTTTGTTGTGTAAAGGTATTCGCAATAAAAGATCAGGTTTGTACGAGCCAATTAATCGTACAACGTAAGAGCAGTACGAAATATTTGACACTGTCTTATGAGAAGTGGGAGCCTTTCAAAGAGGCAGAAATATGGTACAAGGTAGCGCAAAATTAGTAATCGAATTTTCGTTGTTAGTAAGTAAAAAAATGATTTTGAGTGCTGGAAATCTTTATTTTGACCTTGGCGAGCACCATTGCTTGCCTTTATATACGCAATTTGCAAAAGTAATGTATTAATCTACCGATAGGGTGATTAATTTTTCCTCGCCTTATATAAAAAATGTGTACTCTTTTTGTCTATTAAAGAGCAATTGAATTTTTTTAAATAAATGTAATATGTGGATTAAAATAAATTCTGGAGATATTTCCACTATGAAAAAAAAAATCTTCTTCTTCTTGATTAGCGCGATAACCGCTTAAGCGATTTTGGCCGTGTTTAACAAATCGCGCAAGTCGTTTCTTTATCGTGCTAACCGGCGCCAGTTGGAAGCCAAGTTCTTCTCCGATCTTTCTCTCAAACACTCCCAACAGACGTCTCATCTGAAGTTGTCATCGTCCAAGGTTCAGGGCGTTATGAGACCCTTATAAAGGGTTAGTTTTGTTGGTTGAGAGAGAATTTTACTACTCAATTGCCTTTGCTTCTTTATCCAGTTTGGGAACGGCAAAACTGCCGGTTATCATCGGCATACGCCATCCATTGCTAGCTCTTAAAAAAATTGTGCCTTAAGTCACACGACAGCGAGTCACCCTGTCTGGAATCTCTTTTGGTATAGAACGGCTCGGAGATATCCCTCCCAATGCTGACGGCACTACTGGTATTGAGCAACGTCATTTTGCATAGCCGTATTAGTTCTGCGGGGATACCAAATTCAGACATCCCGGCATATAGGCAACTCCTCTTCGTGCTGTTGAATGCAGCTTTAAAATAGACAAAAAGATGGCGTCGATTCTCCTTTCATGGGTGTTTTCCAAGACTTGGCGTTTTGCGAATATCTAGTCTATTGTAGATTTCCAAATTATTATAAAATTATTTCGCCCATCTAATAAATAAAAAAACCAATGGAAAATATTTAAAACTAACCTCGTATACTCTAGAACGCTGGGTAAGTGACACACCGCTGGTGCATGGAACAACCCTACGCCTTTATGAGTTCACGTTTCTCTGCAAATTGCACAGCTTGATTTAGGCATTTTTAATATTTTACGTATTTTTTCACAAAAATTCACACGGAAAATTTAAGGAACAAAAATGCAACCAAATAATATTTTGAAGGTAACAACGAAATGAATAAAATAAATAATTGGCGCGTACACTTCTATTAGGTATTTGGCGGAGCTCCTCCTCCTATTTGTAGCATGGTTTTTTATGAAAGGCTCTTTCATGGCAGAAATACTCTAGGAGGTTTGCCATTGCCTGCCGAGGGTTGACCGCTATAAGGAAAAATTTTCTATCATTTTGCTGTTTCGAAACGAAATGACCCCAAAATATATGTGCATGCCTGCAAAGAAACGATACATGAAACGTCGAACGAATATCGACAGAAGCAAAATATAAGGCAGCCGAATGTCAGAAAATAAACAGAAAAAGTTGCCTCATTACTTCCCCTGTATTATTCCGCCATGATTCTGAATCAGCAATGCTAAGTTTTAACAAACAAACATCTTCTCTTTTTTGTTTTGTTTTGTTTAGAAAGCCGCCTCTTCCAGTTTCGCTTACGTGTTCGCATTTCAAAATGACTTGAGCATCAAGGACGTGACTGCTCGTTATTGTCCCAAATGGACAACAACTGTACGCAAGTCGCGTGTTGAGCGCGCCTGGCTGGAGGAAGCTTTTAGACCATACTACGGTCAACGCACACCACGCGACATTGTCGAGGATCAGGAATTACGACGTATACACGAAGAGAAGCCTATGCCCACCTCTATTGCCGATTACAAAGATCATCCACTGTACGCGCTTGAGCGCCACTTACTCAAATTCCAAGCCATCTATCCACCAAATCCACCTACTTTGGGTTTCATACGCGGCGAACCGGTTTATGCACGCGAATGTGTGCACACGTTGCATTCACGTGAGATCTGGCTGAAACAGGCGCGCACTGTCAAATTGGGCGAGCAGCCGTACAAAATTGTAAAGGCGCGTCCCAAGTGGGATCGGGTAAATGGAGAAAAATTACTTTAATCAATTTATTTGAAATTTTAATTTTATTTTTCAAAAATTACTCCGCCCTATAGTTAACGCAAACAGTCATAAAAGATCAGCCGCTCGAGATTTTCGGCTTTTGGCAGACGGAAGACTATGAACCACCAACTGCCGAAAATGGCCTTGTGCCGCGCAATGCCTACGGTAATGTGGAGCTGTTCAAGGAGTGCATGCTGCCCAAGAAAACAGTGCATTTACGTTGTAAGTTACCGTTAAAAGTGAATAAAAACATTTTTTATATTTCTTCAAATCTTCACTCTTGAATGACATTTGTCACCTCTGCTCTTTCAGTGTCGGGTTTGAATCGCATTTGCAAAAAATTGGGCATCGATTGTGCACAGGCTGTCATTGGTTTTGATTTCCATCAAGGCGCGTGCCATCCACTCTACGATGGTTTTGTGGTTTGTGAGGAGTTCAGTGATCAAGTAACTGCCGCTTGGTATCAAGATCAGGAAGAACAAGAGAAAAAGGAGCAAGATAAATACGAAGCGCGAGTTTATGGCAATTGGAAAAAACTGATCAAAGGCTTGCTAATACGCGAGCGACTAAAGAAGAAATATAATTTTTAATTGTATGCATGAAATAGGATGCCTAAGTTGCAAGTGTTTCTGTTTATTGCTATTATTTTTCTACAATTTGTTTTCTCCCCAACTACCACACATATGCAATTTTGAGTGTTATATAATATGTATGTATGTACGAGTCCAGTCCTGTTTCGCGCATTTTATATTTTTTGCGTTCTTTATATACGAGTATACATTGATGGCTTCTTACAATATTATTCACAGCCAAGATTCACTGTATGCTATGAAATTTCCGTAAGTTTGTGAATTTGGTCGTATATTTACCATTTGGCACATACATTTTTTTATTTAATTTCTACATTATTACATAATGCCAGTATGCGTTCTTGCATTTTTGCCAAGCTGTCATAGCATGCAGTTTTTGTTTGTCAACTTGTGATTTAATAAAAGAGGATTTACATACAGATAAGTTTTTTCTATATGAAAAATTTGCTGTTTTATTTTCCATTAGCCCTTGCCGATAAAAAAAATATTGCACAGTGACTGATTAAAGGGATTAAACCTCGAAATCCAGAAGGATTGAACAAGGCGCGCCACATGATGTTCTCTCCTCAGCTATTTTTAGTCGAAACTCTCCTAATTACCACAGAGAATCTCAATCAATATACGGATGCTACTTTTCTTAATGGTGTCCGGCATTTTTATTGCTGGCTTGTGTCATTCTGCACATTCAAGAATATAACATACGTAGGTAGAATATATACGTAGAGATCAGCCATGTCGGCAAATGTTCTAAAATGTATACGCCAACCTCGGGTGCAACGAATTTCTACAAGAGGTAGATTTTATCCAACTAAAAAGGGTTAATTCGTTGAGGCGGTATAGCTCTTGATCGGGCAAAATCTGGGTCACTGCGGTTCCTAGAGCCAGCTGTTATGGGAATGTAAAACATGGTGGAAGTTTGAAGTAGCCTCAAAGTCGACAATTTTCTTTTGCTGGTGGTTTTGTACCTTTTCTCCGTATATAGTAAAAACATTTCAAGCATGGAGAGAATGACCGAACATCGATACTGACGAAGACGAGTGATGGTTTCACCGCTCTAAGCAAGGATTTGTAGGCTGCTAACACAACAATAATTAAGGACTTCGTTGTAATTTTTATCTTTATTTTAAAGTAAATATTTATTTGTTGCTTATTATTATACAGAATATGTGATTAAGTTAACCAATAGACTTAAGTCTTATTCATTATTTTTAATTATACGTTTTATTATTTCCATTTTTCGTTACCTAAATAAGCGAATTTAAATAATGTTTATCGAAATATTACGTTTTTGATTTCTATTCTGTTTTTTTTGTTCACATCAAAAATATTGAATTGTAATTAGCAAAAAATCTTAATTTACATATAATATGAAGTTTTTTTTTGTTTTTGTAATATTATGCGGTTTTAAAGTAAAAGCGTTTTATATTTATGCGAATTCTTGCAAGTGGAATGTGATGAATTGTGCTTAATTATAAAGTAGTGCGATAAATCTGTTGTTTAAGTACAATGTAAAAGATTTAAAAAAGATTTAAAGATTCAAAACAAAAAAAAAAAAATAATAAACAAAACAAAAAAAAAAAATAATAAAAAAAAAAAAAAAAAAAATAATAAAAAAACAAAAAAAAAATAATAAAAAAACAAAGTTAAAAAAAAAAATAAAAAATTAAAAAACAAAGTTAAAAAAACTTTAAAAAAAAAAATAATAAAAAAACAAAGTTAAAAAAAAAAAATAAAAAATTAAAAAACAAAGTTAAAAAAAAAATAAAAAATTAAAAAACAAAGTTAAAAAAACGTTAAAAAAAAAATAAATAAAACAAAAACAAAACAAAAATAATATTTGAAAAAAAAAAAAAAATTTTAAATAATATTAAAAAAAATAATAAAAATAAAATTTTAAAAATAATAAAAATAGCTAAAAATAACTAAAAAAGAAAAAATAATAACAAAAAAAAGATTTACAAAAACAAAATTTACACAAAATAATAAAAACTCAACCAAAAAAGAAAAATTAAAACAGTAAATAATAAAAAAAAAACAAGAAAACTAAAAGTATCAAGTTATAATTTTATTTAAGAAACAATATATTATAAAACAGGCGGCATACAAACAGGCGAAGCTAGAACCACTCAGTTCGTTGCTCTGTTGATATCGCTAAGCCTAATTGTTGCCTTTAAAATAACGATATGTTCCTTATGTTTTTAATTTTTCACCTCACGAATCTCATTTTGAAGGCATTACTTTCACTTCGCCACTACGTCACTTAAACCTAAAAGTCTTTTGAAGAACAAACCGCTTCCTCTGGCTTTAATTTACATGATAAAGTATTGAAAAAGTAGTCACAAAATGGCTCCTCGATTAAAAATAAACAACTACATATGCAAGTCAATCTATCTAAAGAAACTGCAACGAATTAGAAAAAAAACAATAACAAGTAAATTCCGCTGAACGTTATATACTTCGAACACAACATAAAAACATACGCTAAATCAAACGAAATTCAATTAGCAAATGAAAACGAAAGACACTAACAGAAATATAAAACCGTTGATTCAAAACAAAAATTATTCAACACAATTTAAAGAAATGGGACCATAGAAATCATTAAATACAAGAAGCTGCCATAATAACGACACATACGCGTACAGTTTAGCAACTCTGCACTTAACCTAACAAATGCTTGAAAGTTTTCAAGCAGGTTTCGGCACTGTGTGTGTTACCTCTAAATCCAACAAGCGGATTCAGGAACGAAAAATAAATATAAATATAACTCAAATAACCCAGCGTTACGAGGACCTTCGCTGTCCCGGCCATTTACATCAAAGAAAATAAAGAAACTAGACTAGTAAAATTTCAAGGCTGAGTAAAAGTAAAGGAAATTACATCGCAAATTGATAGGGGGAAAATAGCAGGAACAATTTCGTGGCTGGCTATCTAGGCTATCTTTGTAAAAGTTCTTTGGTGTTTCTTTGTAGCTGATTTTCTTTTGCATTTTTGCTGCTTTTTCTCTGGACAATTCAACAACCTCTCCACCGATTGCTGGTCTATGACTTTGCTGCTGTACTGAGCGTGCCACAGTAGCTGGCACCCGTGTGCTGTATCGCCGGCACTGTTGCATCACTTGCTTTTAAATTCCTATTGATATCATTGCTTGTCGCATGCTCAGTCGCCTGCTGTAATCGCTGCTTATAGGCATTTTGCGTTTTCAGATAATCGATATACATGCGACGCGCTTGATTCAGTACGCGTATGACATCGTGTTTGCGCACCATCTTGTCGAAGTGCATCGCTATCTCGTTGTAGTCCATGCCACTTTTCATAATTGTTTGGCGATGCTGTAGCAACAGTGTTAAGCAGAGAAACATCAGGAAAGGATTGCCACCACCAAACTCGGTGGGTGGTGGCAAGACTGGTGGCGTTGGTCCCACTGTAACAGAACTACCAAATGCCCGTTCACCAGCGACCGCCGCATTTCGTCCTGGTGATTTAGCGAAGGTAATTTCATCAACTGCATTTGTAGCCAACTCTACAGGTGATGCGTTGGCGGTGTCTGTGGAAATCGGCACCAACACTTCCGGTAAACTGCTACTGTTGGGCAAAACACCCGGCACGCCATCCATAAGCAGGTTCGCTGTGGGATCGACGAAGGGATTTATGCTCTGCGCTGGTGATGCAGTAATTCTATCGGCGCTATATGTTTGCGCGTCATTTGAATTATTATCAATTGTGACATTGGGCAGCTCATCGACATCCACCCTCCACGCTGTGCTCGTGGACACTTGTTGCAGCGGTTCTAAACTGCTTTTGGTGCGACTGTTGCGGTTGCGCCGGCGTATTAGCAGTTCACTAATATCAGGACATGCAACGATTTCATTTTCTTTTAGATCCTCCACCAATTCTAACGAGTCTTTATCCAATTTTTCATACTCTATGTCACAATTCATGGTTGGTTGTTTACCGACAGGTTCACCGAATAACTGCCGATCTAAATTGTCTGCCTCTAAACGCAACTCCCGTGTGATAGCGGTTGTCATAGGGTAATACTCTTGATCCTGACTGTCATCGGGCGTTAGACTTGGTTCAGCTGGCAATTTTTTTGTGGGTATACACGTCGTGTCTTGCAACTTACTTGTGCTCACTTCACGCTCCTCCGTGAATGCTTCTTTATCAGATTTGCGTTCGAATGTTGGTGTACGATCGGGTGTTTGAGCCGTCGAAGAATCCAGCGATGCAAGCTCCAAGTGCAAGCTATTGTTACTGGCATTGTTTGTCTGTTGTATTGCTGTCGCGGCGGTAGAGCCGCTCCAAGTGGTATCAGGCACGGACGATGAATCAGATTCGTCCAGTGAGGAAACAAAACCGCTGCGCGTTAGTTGCACGAGTGGATGTGGTGTTGTGAGGGCAGTTGCTGACGTGGTTGTTGTATATGGCTGAATGTAGGCGTGTGTGGGTGAAGGTGTTTTGGATCTTTCTTTGCCACATGTGTTCATGCTGCTGGTGCCACTGTTGTCGGATAATGTAGGTGATGTTGTGGAGAATTTATCCGCAATACGATTTTTATTCAACGAAGCGAAATTGAGAAATTCATTGAAATTTTTTACTAACTTTTGTTGGGATCTTTCCGTAGGGCTATTGCTCGTTTCATCGAAGGACATGCCTGTGAATGAGACCAAAAATATTTTTAATACACAAATGTTTGTTATTTCGCTCACCTTTTCTGCTCGTTGCAGCAATTTTTTCCTTTAGATCCTTGAAATGCCCTCCCCCACCACTGCCTACACGCCGCACACTTTCACCCACATTGGAAGCATTTGCAATCTGTTTGGCTATTATGTTGCTTACAGCATTGTAATTTGATAAAATGTTCTTATTTTGCAATTTGGCAATTCCTTTTGGAAGTTGTGGCATTTTTTCCAAAAATCCTAGTTCACCACTAACTACTTTTTCATTGCCCATGGTTACACCTTCACCTGACGTTGATGTATTGGAATTTGAGGGAGATTTGTACGACTCAGCTATTACTTCATTTATATGACCATCATTTAGGAATGGATTGGTTGGATGAAACGTGAATGGATTAATATCTGTGTAGTCGTTATTGATGCTGCTATCGGCGCTGGTGAAGACATCGTCATCTTTGACATCCTCTGCACATTCAACAGGCTTTACTTTGGACGTTGTATTATCTAGCTCGACGTGTTTTGCTTCTTCCATACCCTCCATCAACAGTAGCATTTTGGATTCATCTAAGCTTTGGTGAGCTTTCGAAGAATGTCGTCGCCGGCATGCCACTGCACGTGGCATATTGTCATCGAGACTCTGATTAAGGCGTTTCGTTGCATCTAATCGCAAGTTGTTTATCACTCCGCCGCCAGCGCTAAGTGATGAGCTGAGTGAATTCAATGAAGCTGAAGAGCTTTGACGGCGAAGAGCGCATACCTTGGTGTAAGGATTTTCACGCTGTTTCACCAACATGTAGGAGGGACTTATAGGTGCACCATACGAACTCGAAAGCGAGCTGGATGTGGTCGGTGCGGGGCTATCCGAAATAGGCACAAACTCCTTCATGACGAAAATGAAGCAAAAAGAAAAATTAAAGTACTAGCGCATCAGTTATAAAAGCTTTGCTCTTGCCTTTTCAAATAAATTCAGTTCTTTGCCAATACTCGTCTCATACTTCAACGAACTCCATTGAACTTCTAGCATGCGTAGTGCATCGTCGAACGGAAATTCACGCTTTAATTCGAGCAAGAGCCAACGATAACAAAACAGCAAATCATCCGCTTGTTGCGATTTTAAGTATTCCCAAAATTCAGGATCGTAATAACTCAGTGCCTCTGTAAGATGCGCGAATTTCTGCGTCATTGCTATGCCGTCCAACATAAAATTACCTCTCACACGAGACATTATGGCGCAAAAGCAGATATATGCTTGCGCTTCATCGTTCATGGTTACCAGTAGAGGCGAAGCAATGTCGGACATGCCTTGGCAATAGCTTACCGAGGGATGATTGAGCGCATATGTTGTTAGGATATTGAAAAGCGAAGCTATGTTTTGATTGTCGTCGCTGCCAGCGTAGAAAGGATGCAGTCGATCCGTACGTAAAACATCCTTTTTTACCATACTAGTGACGTATGACAACTCACCCGCTATGCAACCTAGATTAAACATTTTGTTTTACTAACTTGGTATGAATATAAACATTATTCGCACACCTTGCTTCACTGCATTCTTCCACGTATCGCGTAGCTTAATGTATTGATCCGACTTTCTGCGCATGTAATCCATGCGTTGGTGACCATTCATGCCATGTGGATATACGTTTAGAATGTGTTTCCACACTACCCGACGCAAACTTGGATCAATGCCTCCAAAGAATATAACCTTACGCAATTCATCGGTCCGTTTAATTTGTCCTAGTGCATCTAAAAATAATCGAAACTCAATATCGGCCAAGGGTGGTCGTGGCGGCAACGATGACATAGTTTCCTCAGACAGATTGAAAGCTTTCTGAACGATCGAAAAGGTTTTCTCCATATGGTTCATAATCAGGCCTGGTAGCTTTGTCTGCATATTTTGCACATACTTTTGCGATGCACCTATTGACTGTTGTAGTGGTGAGACAGCTTCCCGCACTCCCGCATTTGCGGAGAAATTTGGTGAAAGTGAATTTACACTCGCACTACCACTACTACAGGGAACAGCGCTCTCTGTAGCTGCGGCATCGATGTCCCATTCACGTACTTCTGTAAATGGTTTAATATCGATTTGCAGCATAAGACACGGCTCCGTAGCTGTCTGTATGGAGAGATTATGTATGCGGAGGAAAGCAGCATCTAAATCCCAATCAGACAACACAGATAAGTACATTTCATTGCCTGCTGGATCGAAAGCTTTATATTTGATTGCGAAATCCGATTTGATGTCAAAGGCTTTAGCGAGCAAAGAGTAGAGTACTTCCAGCGATGTGATTTGCGGATCGACGCTAAATTTGCGCCACTCAGGCGGAACATTTGGCTCACATTTCTACAAAACGTTTTTTATTTGTTGGAGCATTTAAAGATAACACAAATGTTTATTTTGGAAAAAAGCTTGATTTTTAATATATTTACCTTGACTTTAACGCGAACAGCGCAGTGTGGGTAACTAGCCATATTTTTCAGTTTTAACTAATCCAAACAGGCTCAGTTGGTAGATTAACGTATACTAGTGATCGCAATATTTTGAACGTTCACTTCGAATTCCATTCTTCCATCTGGATTGCAAGTGAATTGCACAATTTTCTCAAAGTTGCACAAATTGGCTTCCAACAAAAAATGGCTTGGGTGCAATGAACAGCTGAAAACGCCAAACTGCGAAATGTAGCAGTGTGTGTATGTGTATGAAGTGACAAGTGCATGTTGGGAAGCATTCGGAAAGGTAAGGTGGTTAACAGCTGATTGATAGCAACGGTACTGTTATTTTGAGTTAGATTATTTGAGGAATTCCGGTAAAAATGAATTGATATTATTTCTCCATAAAAACATGTTGTACTCTCATGCTTTTCCTTGATTTAATTGTACTCGATCAGTCGTAATTAAAAAACAGCCAAATTTTTTAGAGTTTATTCCCTTTATTTGTTTTATTTACAGGTAACTAGCAAATGTCACATGCCATTAAATATATTACAACATTGTATTATATAAATAAACGCAATATGCTTAGATACAAATCGTCTAAAATATATTGTTTAATTAAAATTTGCATTACGCTTCTTTGTTTACAAAATAGGTGACTATGTGTTACTCTTTGTGATGAGCTCCCAAACAAGTGTCCTTTACTACTAAAAATTTCATTATAATTAAAATTTCTTTAAGTTTCAATTTTTATAAATTTTAATGAAACTGTTTTAGTGTATAAAGTATTAACCCATTTCTAGGCACAAAAAATGTTTCCAAAAATTAAAAAAATAATATTTAGAAAAAAATTAAGAGTTTATTTTAAATAAAATAATATTTTCTTACTACAATATATTTTCTAATATGTCACAAAAAGAAAATTTGCACATTCAACTAAAAATATTAATTTTTATAGATTCTTTAAAACTCTAAATTTAAAATTGTAGTTAAACCGCAAAACTATTTTTTTTTTCATTTAACTCTACATTGACATGTTAAGCCTTGAGAAATTTTCTGCACGAAAAAGAGCTGTTCAAAGGCGTAAGTTAGAAAGGAAAGAAAAAAGTTATTTTTATTTAGGCCTTTTGAAAGTTTTTATAGAAAAAATTGTTTTATTGAATAGTACGCATTAAAAATTGACTTTATGAACGTTGTTGCTAGTGCCCATAATTCAAAGCAAAGCGGACTTTTAAAGAAGTACCCATTATTCTTAAATTATAAGTATGTGAAGCTGTCAAAAGGTTGCTTTGAACTTCAAAACCATACATAGTTATAAGGTTCAGAATCCAATTCCAATTCCAATCTATATAATTTTTGTAGAGTTATAAAAAATACTTCAATTAAATTTATTATTTGAAACAATTTATATACAAATTTTCTACGTAAATATGTATACAGTTTATATGTAACTTATTTTTATTAATATTTATTCTTATAACTCAATTATGTAAATATATATACTTTTTTATTTGTAGTGCCTTAATATATTTCAAAGGCGTTATTTTGTTTTTAAATATATTTTAACAAAAAGAATGACTACTGACGCTTCAACGTTCTAATGCGTAAAAATCTAAACTCTTTTTAATGATTATTTTTCTGTAAAAGCATGTTTTGATATCTATCATACACATTTTCATTATTTATAAAGATCTTCAAACCTAGCTGGTCCATATTAAAATTCGGTATATGGTAGAATTTATTATAGCGGTCTTCAGATCGAGTTTAGTAGATTCAATTTTATTACTATTCATTTAGAGACTTTGAAGTGACGAAAAGAATGACAAACAAAACAGTTGTTGCAATACCAAAATACGCTTGTCGCCTCGCTAACTCGGTGTTAGTTTCTTTGATATTCCGAAAATCTGACAATAGAAAAATACATGGAATACAACGAAGTCTGAATACAGCTTATGTATTTTGCTTTTGTAATTTTTCTGATTACTGAATCGGCTAACTTTGGATAATGCATCAGATGTTTTCTATTCGGGGCGTTTAAATTAATAAATCATTATATAATTAATTCATGATATTTTATAGAAACCATTACAAAAGTTACTTCAAGTTTCTTCTTAAAACAAAAAACAGGCTGACGTGTCAGAAAAAATAAATCATTTCGTGCAGTTTACTGAATTACGCAAAACCGGAATTGTTAAATTTACAAAACTTGTAGTTTGTACTGAAATTTTTTACAAAATTTTATTTACTTAATGCGATTTATGAAATTTAATAATTCGGGTTTTATACCCCTCATGTAAATCTTTTTTATGGAAGGTATTTGGGCTGATAATTTTGAAATGTACTAGAATTCGTTGGTTTAAGACTAATGCATCATCAATACCCTTATACTATAAACTGTTTTTACAAAATTTATAGAATTTCTTAATATCGAATTATAAAAGTACAAGCTCGGTCTGAATACCACAATTGCAAATATATTTCAGTGAAGGTATTCACGCTGACCATATGATATTTGTATTTTTTGCTAGAATTCATTTTGATAACATTAACGCATCATGAATACCCTTATAGTTTAAACTTTTTTGTTTTCAAAATTTATCTAATGCCTTATATAAAATGTATCGACTTGGCCCGAAAAATCCTTTTGGAAATATATTTATGTTCCAGGTGTTCACGGTGACTTATTTACAGTTTGTGATATTTTTTTTTTAAATTTGATGTTAAAACATTAGTGCAATAAGTGGCAGACAAAATTTTGCTATTTTTGAATTTAAGGTTTCACTAAATTCTTTTATTTACGATTATCAAGTAAGGTACGCAGTGTGAATACCCATATATTATTAACTGTTTTTAAATAAATAAATTTGTTATTTCATTTTTATAGTTGTATGCGTAAAATTGTTCTTAACTGTATACTATTCAATGTGTATTTCATAAATAACTCACTTCCCCCAGATTCACGCATTTTGCTTGAGGTATACCCCTTACGCACCGACTTTTACGATCTAGATGTACGCATATGCATAAAAATTGATCGATATAACTATTGATTGGATTCGCTTGACTAAATTATTTGTGGCTAGCTGCAATGGATTAAATGATATACCCCTTTCTTTCGCGAAAGGAGCAATTGTATGTTTCTTTCCACTTTATGACCGGAAGGAACTCGAATCATTTTTCCCAAGTTTCCTTTGTAAAGTATTCCATTCAACCGCTGTGCGAATTCACTTTCAGGGTACGCATTCTCGATATATACATACTCGTACATATATAAATATATATGTATTTCCATCTCCCTCACAAAATCGTTCACCTTCACTTGTCCCTCAATGATTCGGATCCTTATTGTAGTCCACATATACTCGCACTACTTCGCCCGAGTATTTGCGTTGCGATGGCATGAAGTAAAAGTCTGGCGTATCGGCGCCACCGTTCGAACTCATGCGCGGATCTTCACGCGACCGCGAGCCATCACGATAAGGCCGACTGTTGCGTTCGTCACGCGGATTCGACCCTGCTGCTGCAGCTGCAGCTCGATGCCCGCGTCGCTCTTGCGTATAGTAGCCTGATGGTTGCATATTGGCACGATGTTGTTGTTGCGCTTGTTGGCGCGGCAGTGAATAGGCGCGTTCGGCATATGAGCTGCGCGAATAGGGGCCACCGCGTTCGTTGCTGCGATCGCCTTCGTAGCGATCATAATGACCGTTCTCAGTGACTGCTGCAGCTATATTGCCGGTGCTGCGCTGTACGCGGCCATTGCTGCGATAGTCGTGCGTGCCGTTTTCGTACTGATTGCGACTGCGTGACTGATGACCGCCATTATGACCATTTGTGCCTTCGTGGTAGAGTTGCGATTTATTGGTGGGTGAATGTGACATGAGTAGTGTAGTCTGTTGGCTGTTCGAGTTGGAGGGACGGTTACGTGACTTTTCCTTGCCTGTAGCGATGACAGTTGTCGATGTGGTAATGTTTTTCTCTTCGGTCTCACCGTAGGGGTCGAAGGCGTAGTTCGTGTTCGAGGCGAATTCTTTCCAAGGAGAGTTTTGTATGAGTGTGTCCTAGAAGAATAGCGGTAAAGAAAGTGTTATTTTTTGTTGTTATTTAAGGTGTGCGTAGGTCAAAAACCAGCCAGCATAATGCGTTATTTTTATTAACATTCAAACTTATAATTTTGTTTTTAGACGCCGAACATGGAAAAGATATTGGACGAAAGTCACAACGACTGCGGTTAGAAACAGCACGAATTAATGGCAGCATTGCAAAAGTGCATACATAAATACATATATATGTACAACTCACTAGTTTAAAGCATTCGGCACCAAATACAACAGGTATGCATACATACATATGCTTATACAAATTTCCAACAACATAAATATGTTTCAAGTAACCAGTCATACATTTTGATTGTTGCTATTTTGTAACATTCAATAAATTATATACATATTTATTAAAATATGAATAAATACATTACGTATATATGAGTATATGTGAATATAAGTTTTTATAAGACCAATTACACTTATTACAAATTAATTCATACAATTTGTTACCAAAATCTAAAAAAGTCAGCCATTGCTTAGGTTATCCTCTTACTGGTAAATTCAAAATTGCTTTGTTTATGGAATATCAAGTGGTTTACAGCAACATTGCGATATACCGAAACTTTCTAGTAACTCTCAATAATATCAGGTCAGTCCATATGTTGTCCAAAGGTGGTTTTAAAATTAATAAAAAAGATGCTTAAGGTATTTATTAATCAATAATATATCTTCCTTCATTATTAACGATGTCTTCCCAACGTTTAGGCACATTTTTAATTCCCTGCTCAAAAAATTGTTTGTCCTTGGAGCCAAAATACGCTCGATCAGGGCCGTGGAGAGAGTATTCGGGCCCCGGGGGAAACTTGAGATGCGGGCCCCTTCAAATTTTTTTTATTTATCAAAATGGCGAGCTTATAAATCGAGTAATATCGAATTTAGTCAATTTCTCTTTTAATTACTGAAATATCTAGTTTTTTGTGTTATTGAAAAATACCGCTGTATGAGAAGTAGGCGTAGCTGTTGTCTGATATCTCTTTTAATACCAGGGCTACTTTTCATAAAAGAAACTTATGCAAAGAGTTTCGCTATGATATCTTCTTTTTAAGTTTAAATTAAAATTTATATTTAGAATTTTTTTATTATAGGTCGAAAGGAGATACTCCTAGGAAATGATAGACCTTAACAACATTTTAGAAATTTTTCTTAACCAGCTTAAACTAAAGATGCGTATAAAATTTCAATATCAAAGTAGTACTTCTTCTTTACTCTTTTTCCCGAAAAATGTATGAAGGGTGGAATGCCTGTGCGACATGACCACATCAGAACTTTAATATTCCGACTTTTTGATCGGCCTTGAATATAACTTGCCTGGTCCAGTTAGAAGTATGTTTTTAGCATAGGTCGGAGTCAGAGCTTCCCAAACAATAGATTGACCACCATCATCTTCAAGTTGCTTTTGCATGCAGTCAGATCAAATAATTCAAACTTAAAACGACCCGCGCATTTTTTGGCATTCGGTGCAAGTTGGAAAATAGTTTCACCAAACAATAGAACACCTTACGGTTAATTAACTCTCCAATGCCGAACCAATCTGCTTCATGCTTTACGATTTTTGCACTTTTAGTTTTAATGAAATCAGTGGGTTTTTAGCAATAGATTGACTTTTATAGCCCAGATGCTTGGAGTATACACTTCGCCCACCTTGCCCTCGAGTTGGATAGACTTGCCCTGTCTTACATCGTCCCGTTCCCACTCTTCCCTTGAGGGTAGGAGGGTCGTGAACGTTGTAATGGCAAGTGTGGGCGGGAGTGAATAGTCCACCAATTCGGGAATTTTCGAAGTTCCAGCCAGGATTTTGTCGTGACCGTAGCTCTTATTTGACCACTTACTTAGAGTGTTCAACCTTATTGCCGTACTACGCGTGATATATTTTGCCTGCAGATCTACCGGCAGGAAGTTTAATGTCGCACATAATGCTGTGGTTGACATCTCGCCAGTTATGAGAACAGATGCTAGTCTTTGAACCTGGTCAAGTTTTTTGATGTTCACACCCTTCTCAAGGGCATTCCACCATATTACAATACCATAGTAGAGAATAGGCCTAACCACTGCTGTGTGCAGCCACTGTATCATTCTAGGTTCCAATCCCAATTTCTTTCCAATTAGCCTTCCGCAGGAGTACAACGCCATCATAGATTTGCGTACTCTATCTGCGACTGTAAGCCCCCAATTTAGGTTCCTATCCAGTACAAGTCCTAGATATTTCGCCTTTTCTGTTACTATAACTGGTTTCCCTCCTAGGAATATGTGTTTAAGAGCAGGTGTTTTATGTTTTCTGCTAAATAAATAGTATCAGATCCGTTTTATTCGGATTTACTTCAAGTCCTCGACTTTACACCAAAGTGATAGTCTGTTGAGAGATCTTTGTTGAAGATCGCATAATGTTGGAAGGTGTTTCCCCGAGATTGCTATAACAATATCATCGGCATATGAGATTATTTTCCCTCCCATTTTTTCAAGTTCTTGAAGAAGATTATTGGCAGGCTCTACAGAAGTGGAGAGATTACCCCCGATCGGGAATTTCTTAGTGGATGTGTCACCCAAATTTGCGCTTATCGTTCGCCCAGTTAGCAATCGTTCTATAAACGAGACTGGTGCACTGTTTACTCCCATTATATGAAGTGATTTCTCAACCGTGTCAACTAGCGTGTGGAGCGCTGTTTCCACTTATTTGCCTCTGCTGTATGCGTGTTGAGACGGTAATAGCTTGTTACAAATTTTTCCTTTGATATGCATATCTAGCAAACGTTCTACGGGCTGATAGAAAGGATGATAAGCTAATCGGCCTGAAGTCCTTCGGTTTCGTATGTGTGGTTTTCCCTCCCTTGGGAATGAATACCACTTTTACTTCTGCCCATTTTTTGGGGATATAATTGAGCAGTATCGCCGCCTCGAAGATTAAGGCGAGTATAGGTGCGATCATATCTCTTGTATGTTGCAGATCAGCGGGGATGGCCATAGAGTATATATAAATATTTATATTAGTTGAGTAAATTTGAAAGATACTTAAAAACAACACAAACTATACAGCAAGCAACAAAAACACTTAAAATTAAATTAAATACATAATATATCTAAGCCTATTAAGGTGGTCCACAAAAACTTGGAACTCTGAAAAAAAAATTGTTTGTCAATTGAAGACATTAATTTTTAGCTATTTTGGATAAAATTTACGAAAACTGACTTTGCTCGTATGAAATACAAGGTCATTTCGGCTCTTTTAAATATAAACCGAATAAAAAAGTGCATGACTTTTCTTTTCCAACAAAAAAGTATCCCTAGTAATGACAAAAATGTAGTGATTCGACTTTTAGTGGGTCACCCTAATGCATACTATATTCTATAATACAAATAATACATAAATATGTATGTATATATAAACAAATCAAGTTACTTGAAAACCAATAACAAAATAGCAAAAAACAAATGCTGACTGGCTTATTGGCACTATGCATACATACATACATAGGTGAACATATAAGTGATATAAATGTGAACAGAAGAAATAAGTGGAGAGGGATGAAAATCACATAAAGGTTAATACAAAACTGAAGAGAAAGAAGTAAAAAGAACAAGAGATATGTTAGCTAAAAGAAACATAAAAACAAAATAATAATTTATAATGAATTAAACTTTGGCAACAAGACGGTAATTAATAACAAATCATTTGCAAACTTTTTGATGAAAGTAGAGGTTATATTAAAAAATGAAAATTTAAACTAAAATGAAGAGAAGTTTATTTAATTCAAATTAGTCGTATACAGAAAGATGTGTTAGAGGGATTTTTTGTATTTTTTTTTAATTTTTTATTAATTACCAATGCAACTTGTGAGTTCGAATCGCTTGGGACATTTCACTATAATTGCGCTAGTGGCTTAACAAATCCTTCAGGTATTTTTAGTGCATTCTCATTATCAGGTAATTCATTTGGTTCAGTTTTTATATGCAAGTACAATAATTTGAGCACACATAAGTGTGCTTATACATATACATATATATGTATGTATGTATGTAAACGATAGCGATTTTTATTTTCTAATTTTGTTTTTGGCTTCGGATTTATGTATTTCAAAGTTCGCTAGAGGGTTGATGGTAGCGTTGTTGGTGTAGCCGTTGCTGGTATATCCGCCATTCATCGGGTATTACGTAAACAAGCTTTAAATATGGTTATACAATGAATTCGACATTAATTATGGGATGGGAAAGTTTAGAGAAAAATTATTCTTTGGGTAAAAAGTCATGTGGTACATAAATATGTAATATGCATGTATGTATGTGGGTTTGGAATCGTGCGAGAGTATGTATACATGTATGTATGTATGTATATGTAAATTTGTGAGTAAATGGGCACTACATATGTGCGATTTCACAAAACGATATGCTTACGGTGTTACAACACATTAAAATTAATTTAAGTAACAAAAAGTGGATTAATGTAAATTAGAGTGGATTGTAGTGAGACGGGATTTATTTCAGCATAATAAAATTAGTATTTTTTGGCAAGTATTTTATTGTAGTTTATTAACTAACTACCTCAAAAAGCATTTTATTGAAAAACACAATTTTTAGAAGTTATTGATATTGTAAAAAAACTGCTATTTAGAATTTCAAAAAATTATGGGGTATTGTGAAACCAAATCAAGCGCGAAAATAGCATAAGCCAGCATTTTGTTTGCTAGTTCATTTTTATTACAATTAGAAAAAAATATAAAATTTTTTTTTATGAATTTGATGCTTTTTGGAGGTGCAATTGTCTGGGCATTTTTTGGCTAACTCAATTAGAATGTCTCATTTACCATCAAATAAATTGTATCCTTTTTATTCCATTCCATCTGATAATAACGTGCAACTGCCGCCGATAGCCTCTTTTTGCTCCCATTTGAAATGGCGATTTCAAACTTGCCAGAAATCACGCTGTTCATGAAAAATCGAAGCGCATCTACGACATCGTTGATTCGAATGGTTCTTCATCTCATAGGGCAACATTTTAAACCACTCCAAGTTGAATTTAAGGTTAAAAGAAGGCTTATTTCCTCAGAAATCCGCGCTCAGACTTAAATTGGGGCTTTTAGATTATTCGAGTGTATTTGAGGCGGAGATAGTCACCATAAAACAGTGACTACGAGTTTACGAAATTTCGAGCTATTACATTGGATTGATCTGGTATGAAGGTACATAGGTATATCACTTCAGCTGCATTCCGTACATTTTTTTTTAGAAAATTTTGCAGTTGAAAGCCAAGTGAGAACCAAGGCCTTACGTGCAATTTGCCCGGGAATGTCTGAGTTCCACTTTGATTGCTACTTAGTAGGGTTTTCCAATAAAGATTTTTTTTTGATATTCAAAGAAAAGTGCTATTTTTTAATATAAATGATCGGAAGTTTATTTCATTATAAAGAGGAAGGTATGCCGTTAATAGTAGAAAATAACATAAGGCAAATTACCACCACGACTACGCTTACAGGACAATATCCTTTTCATGAAATTTTCCATAGTCGAGTTGCAAAGTCGAATTCCATCTTTGAGGTATTGAATCGACTGTGGGCTGTTGGCGTAGACCTTCTCTTTCACGTGGCCCCAAAGAAAAACGTCGCAAGGTGTTAAATCACAAGATCTCGGTGGCCAATTGTGATCACCTCTTCGAGAGATAACTCCGTCCGGAAACTTTTCCCGTAAAAGATCAATGGTTTCGATGCTTGTGTGGCACTTAGTGCCGTCTTATTGTAAATAAACGTTGTCCAGATCAATACCATCCAATGCCGACCATAAAAAATCGTTAATCATCCCAATCCATTCATCTGTAACATCTGTTATTGGAAAACCCTTTACTAGTATTTTATTATGAAGCTGAGAAGTGTGCTCAGGCAAAGTAAAATTGCAGGAAACTGTAGGACTGATTAGATAGCTTTCTGCCTGGTAGTGAAAAGCTTCTGATCGAATGTGTTTATCAGCTATTAAAGTTCTCTGCTATCTAAGAGATATCCATGCGGTACGATTTTCTTATTATCGGTTCTTCGTCTCTTCATCCCTTCGTCGTATTCATCGATTTGTCTCAAAATACCCCATAACTCATCTTAACCCACTTGACCGTAATATTTATTTCATTTTGCCTCAACTTACCTTTTGTGTTTTATTTTTACGTGATGTCTTGCAGATGGTGCAGATCGCTTGTACCAATGCAATGAATACCAAAGCGGCTATCAAGCCAAGCACTATGTACAATCGTACTTCGGAGAGTTCGAAGAAGGAAAGTAAAGTTTCATCGTCTTTGCTAGATGTTTTATCTGAAATAAGAGAACATCAATATTTAGCATTAATATATAAAAAAATATAACTAGATGATTCAGCTCCCTAAAATCCCTAATCTTACTGTTTGTGCAGATTATTATTTTCTTGTTATTTTAATAACAAAGCACGGGCATATATCGATTATTTGCTGGAAGAGCATCATAATAAAGAAATATATGTATACAGATAAGTATTCAGAATTACCATCAGCTCCTCTTTTATGCTGTGTAAAAACTTCAGCGATACCTATTAATAACAGTATTTCATTATATGAAAATATATATGTATGTACATATATCCTTTTGCTTAGGAAAGCATAGTAAATTGAAAACTCGGAAGTCGTTAATCTCGAATTTGAAATTTTTTGAGCTGTGACGTTCCTTTAGGGGGCGTCCATAAATTACGTGAGATGTTTAAGGGGGGGAGGGGGTCGAGTCAAATCTCATCTAATCTTACGTTGGAGAGAGGGAGGGTCTCGGCAAATATCACGCAATTTTTTTCTGATTGAAACAAAAAAATTGTACATGCTTAAGATTTAATCTCAAGCGTAATCGTAGTATGATTAAGATCATTCACTAATTCGTTCGAAAGAAAATAATTTCATTCATACTTCGACGTTATACATTACTACTGTCAAACCACCATATTTGTTTTATACCAAATAGCTCAATATAATCTGAATTTGCGGTACAGTGTAGCCCGTCGGTTGTTTTCGCGCCACTATGAGCCGAACGCCCTATCACTCAGGTTGACGTTTGACAATTCCGGACTTTAAAGAACATGACGGAAAATCATTTGCTCCATTTCTAATACGCGTACCGATTCCACCGCTGAATGCCTTCATCAGCAAGCCTATTGATCTCTATTGCCCAAGTATACGTGATGATTTAGAGAAAATATGCTGCAGTACATGCGGTATTTACTTCGCATCTATCACAAGAGCTGCAGAGCACAGGAGAGTAGCTCACATTGCACCAGCTAAGCAAGCGCGTATGTTCCGCAAAGTGCGACCCTCACGGATTGTCACAAGACGAGCTAATGAGTTACTGTGCGCAAGCGTCAACGGCTTAGAGTGGCTAGATTAGAACGAAGTTGAAGGAGCACATGATTTTACTGAAAATCATATGGACATGTTGGTCCCAATAGTCTCTCTTGAAACCGCGCATGATTCTCCATGGACTGAATTAGAGTAGATATTCTTTTTTTAATCGCAGTAGTTACGATTTAAGTCTTCTATTGTTAAATTTTGATTACACTTATAACTCTCAGCAATATTGATTACTAGTCTTAACTAGTCGTAAATTAAAGCACGAAGCAAATTTTTTTTCTTTTTACAATAACAATCCAACGTTTTTACATAAGAAACCCACATTTTGAAAAATCTCAAGTGAGATTGGGGGATGGGGGAGGGGGTTGAATAAAATCTCACGACATCTCACCGTTCAGAAAATTGAAAAAAACACCTCACGTAATTTATGGACGCCCCCTTACCGAGGAGAGGATATGCCCTATATTATCTTAAAAAGTTACGTATACGCCATACCAGCACTTACATTCTAATGCTTCGAAGTCCAAGAATTGTGCATCCACAGCTAGCGAACCCACTTTGCCGGTGGAAATTTTATCTTGCAAGGCTGCTCTTACAATATCACCGCTCTTAGCCGATTCACTGCTATCTGAACCGACTGTATTTGTCGCTAACGCATGCCCTTTCTCATAATCAGCCTTATCGAACATAGCTTGCAATTTGGCAATCATTGTTGTGCCTTGTCTGTGAAAGCAAAATAAAGAACGAAACATATATTAATAAAATATTTCAGAAAGCAATTAAAAATATGCATGCATATAATTTTTTTCTAAAGTTGAAGAAGAGAATTTGATAACAAATTGGTATAGATGCAGATATTATAATTCCGTGCGGTAAAAATCAACTGTTTTGGTTATACAGAAAAAAATCATATGCACGGGAAGCTATTTCTGTAGTAATAATAGTGATATTGATATGAGTATCAAACAAATATAGTACAATAATCTTGATTGAAATTTTCTAATAAAATATTTGAAAAACTGTTGGCATGAAGGTGAATCTCAGCTGATTTCTGTGCGTCTTTCACCTTGAATCTTAGAATGCCAGCATGAAATGAATGACGAAAGGCCGTTAAATTTTATTACCATTACACTTTCTTTGCATAGATTCACCTTGGTTTGGATTTTCATAATTTAACAATTTCATATCAATAGCTGATTGTGGCACTAGAGGTGGAGGCACTAGAGGAGGATTGTTCCATATGTAAAAGTCCACACAAATGGCGAAAGTTACTGATCGCCATTCCCTTGAAGGTGGGCAGGACGATTCTTCTGCAGCTCACAAAGTCCGGGATTAGCACACGTATCCTCTGGGTAGCTTCCGAACACCCGTTCGGGAGTGAGCTAACGTGAGAAGGCGAAGCATTCCAGCATAGCTTGTTGTTCGCTGGGTTTGGGACCCGTCACTTAAAAATCCCCCGCAATGAAAAGATTAAAAAAGCCTCGGATGAGACCTCCCTATGCTGATGACGACTCCTGCAAACGAACTAAGGAATACGATTTGAGGGCATGCACCTGGAATGTCCGGTCCCTTAATGGGGAAGGTGCCTCTGCCCGGCTGGTTGATGTCCTCGTGAGAGTAAAGACTGACATCACTGCCATTCAAGAGATGCGATGGACGGGACAAGGCAAGAAAAGCGCAGGACCTTGTGACGTCTACTACAGCTGCCATGTAAAGGGGTGCAAATTTGGTGTTGGATTTGTTGTGAGAGAGAGACTTTGTCGCCAAGTACTGCCGTTCGCTCCGGTGGACGAGCGTCTCACAATAATCCGCATCAAAGCCCGTTTTATTAACATATCGCTAATTTGCGCCCACGAACCGACAGAAGAGAAGGACGATGCGACCAAAGATTCCTTCTATGAGCGCTTGGAACGTTTCCAATAGCGCTGCCCCCGCCACGACATAAAAATCGTGCTTGGCGACTTGAATGCCAGGGTAGGCAAGGAGGGAATTTTTGGTCTCACAGTCGGAAAACTCAGCCTGCACAACGAACCATCCGGTAACGGACAGAGGCTGATCGACTTCGCCGGGGCCTGAAACATGGTAGTCTGCAGCACCAGATTCCAGCATAAGAAGATTAACCAAGCAACCTGGCTGCTTCCTGATCGAAAAACACGAAACCAGATCGATCATGTTGTGATAGATGGAAGACACGCTTCTAGTGTATTAGATGTACGTACGATCCGAGGACCCAACATCCACTCGGATCACTACCTTGTTGCAGCCAAACTGTGCACACGCCTCTGTGCAGCAAAAAATGTACATCTAACTACGCAAAGAATGTTCGACATCGAAAAGCTGCAATCACAACAGACAGTCAGAAGATTCGCCACTCGACTCTCACTCCTGCTCTCAGAGAGTACTGCCCAACAAACCGGCATGCACGAACAATGGAGCAACAATTCTCGTTCTTTATGTACCGCCGCCGAAGAAGAAATCGAATTTCGGCGAGCCCAAAAAGGCAGTTGGTACGACGAGGAATGTCATGCTGCCGCAAAAGAAAGGATGCCGCCTATAGAGCCACGCTACGATCGGACGCAACGCGAACCATGTGGATCCCTACCGAGAGCTAAGAAAAGAAGGGAGACGTATTATCCGAAAGAAGAAACGAGCGGCCGAAATACGTGAGTGCGAGGAGCTTGAGATGCTGGCCAATAGGAACAACGCCAGAAAAATCTACCAGAAAGTTCGGCGGCTTACAGAAGGTTTTAAGACCGGGACGTTTTCCTGTAAGAACAAAGACGGCGATCTGGTGACTGGTATTCGAGGAATACTTGAATTATGGAGGGAACACTTCTCAAACCTATTCAACAGTGATAGCTGCGCAAGTCACAGAGAATGTGAAGATCCCGATACCCCAATCGTTGGCGACGGAATTGTCGTTCCGCTATCCGACCATGACGTGGTGATAATAGTGATAAAAAAGCCGCGGGCGCCGACGGACTGCCGGCTGAGCTATTCAAACATGTCGGTGAGGAGCTGGTAAGGTGCATGCATCAGCTCCTATGCAGAATATGGTCGGATGAAAGCATGCCTGCCGATTGGAATTTAAGTGTGCTCTGCCCAATCCACAAGAAGGGCGATCCTGTAATTTGTGCCAATTACCGCGGGATTAGTCTTCTTAATACCGCCTATAAGGTTCTAGCGAGCGTATTGTGTGAAAGACTGAAGCCCACCGTCAACGAAATGATTGGACCTTATCAGTGCGGCTTTAGTCCTGGTAAGTCTACCATCGACCAAATACTCACAATATGCAAAATCTTGGAAAATACCCATGAAAGGAGAATCGACACACACCATCTTTTCGTCGATTTCAAAGCTGTATGCCGTGATGTCTGACTTTGTGACTTGTTTAACTTGATGTTGGAGAGGATTGTATGAGCCGCAGAACTTAATCGCTCAGGCACAATTTTTTATAAGAGCGTACACTTGTTGGCGTATACCGATGATATGTATTGACATCATCGGCCTTAACAACCGCGCTGTTAGTTCTGCCTTTTCCCAACTGGATAAAGAAGCAAAGCGAATGGGTCTGCTGGTGAACGAGGACAAAACGAAGTACCTCCTGTCTTCAAACAAACAGTAGGTGCACTCGCGTATCGGCCCCACGTCACTGTTGACAGTTATAATTTCGAGGTTGTAAAAGACTTCGTATATTTAGGAACCAGCATTAACACCTATAATAATGTCAGCCTTGAAATCCAACGTAGACTCTCTCTTGCCAACAAGTGTTACTTTGGACTAAGTAATACTCTACAAGGCTCTCATTATGCCCGTCCTAACGTATGGCGCAGAAGCGTTGGCGATGACAACATCCAATGAAGCAACGCTCGAAGTGTTTGAGGGAAAGATTCTGCGCAAGATTTTTGGACCTTTGCACATTGGCAATGACGAATATCGCAGGCGATGGAACGATGAGCTGTATGAGCTTTACTTCGACATAGACATAGCGCAGCGAATAAAGATCCAGAGGCTACGTTGGCTGGGTCATGTCGTCCGAATAGATACATACAAACGCTCTGGCTCTGAAAGTATTTGATGTGGTACCAACTGGTGGTAGCAGAGGAAGAGGCAGGCCTCCTTTGCGTTGGAAAGATAAGGTGGAGAAGGACTTGGCTTCACTTGATGTGTCCAACTGGCGCTAATCGCGTAAGCGGCCGATAATGTCAATGTCATCGGCGTACGCAAGGAGCTGGACACATTTGTAGAAAATAGTGCCATTTCGATGAGCTTTTCGGAGCACCCCTTCCATCACGAAGTTGCATGACAGTGGATCGCCTTGTCTAAAACCTCGAACGGTATTGAACGGCTCGGAGAGGTTCTTTCCTACCTTGACGGAGCTGGTTGTGTTGCTCAACGTCATTCTGCAAAGCCGTATGAGCTTCGCTGGTATACCGAACTCAGACATGGTGGCGTACAGGCAATCCCTTATCGGTCTATCGAACGCAGCTTTATAGTCGATAAAGAGATGATGGGTGTCGACTTGCTTTTCATGGGTCTTTTCCAGGATTTGGCGCAATGTGAAGATCTGGTCGATGGTGGACTTACCACGTCTGAAGCCGCACTGATAAGGCTCGATCAGTGTGTTGGCAATCGGCTTAAGTCTTCCACATAGGACGCGAGACATGACCTTGTAAGCGATGGTTGGAAGACTGATGCCCCGGTAGTTGGTGGAAATCATCGGGTCACCCTTCTTCAGTATAGGACAAAGAACACTGAGATTCCAATCGTCGGGCATGCTTTCTGCTAGCCATATTTTGCAGATGAGCAGATGCATGCTCCCTATCAGCACATCGCCGCCAGTCTTGAACAATTCAGCGGGCAAGCCGTCAGCGCCAGGCTCTTTGTTATTCTTGAGCCGCTGAATGACAACTCGTCATGACTAGGTGGTGGAACGTCCAAATTAACGTCGATTAGTGGTATCGGGTCATCTTCTACTGGGGCGGAATTGTGTGCGTCATCGCCAGCAAGTAAATTGCAAAAGTGTTCCCTCCATAAAAAAATGTTTTTCTTAATTTTGGTGTTTCACCGAGATTCGAACCTGCATTCCAAATGGTAGTCACCCACCAACCCATTCGGCTACGGCGGCCGCCGCACTTGCGCCAATGTTTTTTCCAATCTTCGAAGCACTTCAAAAAATCATGTTTTTTATCTTTTTCAGCTCCTTCTTCGATGTCGTCTTTATCTCGTCAATCGTAGCGTAGCGTGGCCCTTTTATGGGCCTCTACCGTTTCGGGAAAAAGAAAAGGTCTCAGGAGTCCAGATATGGGGAATACGGTGGCTGTGGCATCATTAGTGTGTTGTTTTTGGCCAAAAAGTCTCGCACAAGCAACGATGTGTGAGCAGGGGCATTATCGTGATGCAAGAGCCAATTTTTGTTCTTCCATAAATCCGGGCGTTTCTGCAGGTAATATTCTTTATTGTCCGTTTTACCCTATGGCAAGAACTCATGACACACAACGCCCCTGAAATCGAAGAAAACGGCAAGCAAAACTTTAAACATAATCCCACGATTCGTCACCAGTTATGACCATCTGGAGTAAATTTGGGTCGTCGCGGACAGAGTCCAACATCTCATTAGAAATGTTCATGCGATGCTGCTTTTGGTCTAAATTGACCGGTTTTGGTACGAATTTTGGGGCGACCCGTCTCATGCCCAAATCATTGAATAAATCGAATGGCACGAGCCAATCGATGTGTCTAAGCCCTCAGCAACTTCCCTAACGGTGATTCGACGATTGGCCAATACCATTTCTTCACTTCATAAATTTCGACTTTTCTTGAACTGCTCGGCCGTCCGGCACGCTCTTCGTCGTTCACATCTTCTCGGCCTTCTGAAAACATTTTGTACCACCGATAAACGTTGCTTTGGTCCAAACTAGCTTCTCCGTATGACACAGTTAACATTTGGAATGCATCCGCGCACTTAATTTCGTTTTTCACACAAAATTTGTTACAGGTTCTTTGATCCATTGCCGAAACACGTGCAAGCAAAACGGTTGCCAACAATTAACTGAACTGACATGAGTACCAACATATCGCCACAAAAAAATCGAAATTCGAATATACGTAACCTGCGAAAATTCAAAATTCGTGATACTTTTTGAACACCCCTCGTAAATGGGTACACAACCAGGTAGTATCTCCAACTACCCTGCTTCAAGCGTAGGGTAGCAGAAACTGCCGCCTTATATCTTGCAAGATCTAGAAGCAGACTATTTAATATGATTCTTACAGTTTCACTTGGAGTGGTTCAAATTGTGTAGTTAATGCAAACCCTACTAAATCTTTGCCCCATAAAAAGGATGTTGAGACTACGCGTCTTACAAAGAGGAGCGGCACCATACAATTATCTCATGGATAAAAGCAGGTCTAATGAATGCTGCGCAAAAACAGTGGTATTTTTTACACAGACATAGTTTGGTGTAGAAGTTTTCGCGTACATCTGCGTCCTGTAGTTTTTCCTCAGCTTCTTATCCAAAATTATTTTGTGTGTTAATTTTTGAGAATATACTCGTATCAGTAAGCGCTTCCAAAGATTACGAACTGACTGCCAAGCACACTCTGCTACCGCTGCTTATCCAAAAAAACCTTTATCATCAAATACTTTCCAAAATCCTAATACTATGTGCCACTGAGAAATATGTAAGTAACACCGGAATGACACATTGGTTCAATTTATGTCAGAGTTACTATCAAAAAGTATAATCCAAAACAATAATCTCAACAGTACTTATAGTAAGTCCCTTCCTCAACTCAATTGATGTGCGTTCATCACGAACACTTTTTTGTGTCGCGATTTCGAATTTGAATTCTGACTACTTACTTTTCAAATCCCACAATTTCAGTTTTATAGTAACCCGGTATACTATTTAATATGCCATTAAATGAGTCTGAAATCGTAGCTGCCAAGTTGTTGAATTCCACTGTTCCCGGTTGTGGCGCCTCGAAGGATTCAGCTAGATTCATCAGTTTTACGCCAACTGCGTATACAAGACGATTTGGTGCTGGTGTTGCTGTATTGTAAACGCTCTCGAGTTCTTAAAAGAGAAGACAATATTTGTAGAGACTGAAAAGAGAAGTTCGACTAAATGGTCGGTCGATTTAATACCTTTGCCACAAGACTTAATGCAGACGCGTGTAGCCGATATGGTCGGTGTGCGTTCGTGTTTGGCCATTTTCTTGTTTACAGCATGGAATGCGCCACCCAGCACTGGGAAGAATAAATATAAGCAATGATCGTCCGTGAATGATAAGTCCTGCAAATGAAAACAAGTTTTCTTTTAGTTATCAAATTTGTTTAGCATTCAGTTATCGCACCTGCTCATCATTGCTCACACGTTTACGATCGAATTCCAGAATCGTTACACCGTACTCAATGCGTCCTGAAGGGGTACCAACTATATCCTGTCGTACATCCAATTTGGGTGCCCCGTACCCATTTATCCACGTATCCATCAAGAAGGGACGTCCATTGCGATCTACCCAACCGATGATGGCATCTGTTTGTGACATCTTTTCATCATTGCTGAAGCCGATGCCAGTCCAGGTCTTTGTATTCGACGTTTCAATGTGCCAACGCATCACATCACCGCGACCAATAGTTTCCCATTGGGCATAGTATTCACAAGTGTGGTTTTCTGGCGAGCAATCGCTGGGGTATTTCCAGTGACCCATG
Source organism: Anastrepha fraterculus (assembly GCA_037575425.1). Classification (NCBI taxonomy): domain Eukaryota; kingdom Metazoa; phylum Arthropoda; class Insecta; order Diptera; family Tephritidae; genus Anastrepha; species Anastrepha fraterculus. Next base: position 117,762 of record JAYXIM010007312.1, read on the forward strand.
CAGTCGTTGTCTAGTAAATTTGTTGAGGCTTCTACCACGCCATCTTTAGTGTCAACCTTTTCCTTTTCTGAAATTTTACATAAGAGTATTTAGTTATCGAAAAAATTAAATTTTCGGGCATATACGTATGTATGTATATAGTTGCTCACCGAAGAAATTCAATTGTGTAACGCCGCGTTGCATTTTGTGTCCGTGATATTTAAGTTCATCCGGTTGATAGAAATCTTTCACCGACGCTGTTTCTGTTTCAATTCCTGAAGCTGGAATGTGCACATAATGACCAGGTTCTTGGCCCTTCGCCCAGATCACATGTGTCAATGCGTCGTCCAAGGTGTGATCAGTAGATTCAGTTGCGACGAGCTTCTTGCGGAAAATGATTGTGGTTACGCCATTTTCTTCAAAGCCCGTACCTAGTGAAAGGTCCGATTTACCACCGTAGAATTCATCTCGGCGTGGAGTGGAACGATCACGAGTATAATAATCTCCTACACGACTAGCCATACCGCGCGCTGAACCTATAACTATATCAGTGCAATCCATAGGATTGAAGTCGAATTTTGGTGTATATGGGTTCAGTCTTAATTTCGGTTCTATAAAAGATGCAAAGAAATGGTCTAAGCATATATTTTTTATTTTTAGAAAATTAGGTAAGTATGTAAACATAATTTGAAATGAAAGGTGCGCTGGGTGCTTGGTGCTGTGTGCAAGGTGCAAGCTGGGAAGTACCTATTATGTGAATACTTAGTGCAGATATATTTACCACTTTTGTTAATAGATTGTTTGGAATTCAGCGTTTTTGTGGAATGCGGCTCCGGTTCGGATGAAGGTTCTGGCACAGAACTCGGTTCGGGTACCGAATTGGGTTCAGGCTCCGGTTCAGAAGAAGGTTCCGGCACAGAAGAGGGCTCTGGTTCCGAAGATGGCTCAGGTTCAGAATTTGGTTCTGGTTCAGATTTCGGTTCCGGCTCAGACTTGGGCTCCGCTTCTGACTTTGGTTCCGGTTCTGATTTTGGTTCCGGTTCTGATTTTGGTTCTGGTTCAGCTTTTGGCTCCGGTTCTGTGTTTGGTTCTGGCTCAGCCTTTGGTTCTGGTTCTGAACTAGGCTCTGGTTCTGACTTTGGCTCTGGTTCCGAACTGGGCTCTGGTTCAGAAGCGGGTTCAGGTTCTGACTTTGGTTCCGGTGCAGCCGTTGGTTCAGGTTCCGCCTTGGGCTCGATTCCACTGGTCGTTTCTACTATGTTATTAGTAGTTGCAAAGGGAATAGAATATTTCGGAAGTTTTTGAAGTGCGATTAATACGAGTGGGCCGTGTTTCAATAAAAATTAAGTTAAATGCTAAAGCTAATCATATTTTTGTGTTGAGTGCTTTAAGCTATATAAGTAGGATAAGAATAAATATAATAACATAAAATAGCATTAACATACCTGGTGCTTGACGTCGTCTGCGGCCTGCCGAAGAACTCACGCGATATGAAACGCTTGTCGCCACTGACGTAACACCGTTCATACCTTGAATAAGATCATCTTCATGTTTAGCCACACGTTTGGACTTAGTTGAAGCTGCTGGCTCTGGCGTTGGTTCAGAGCTTGGTTCTGGTTCAGCTGCTGGTTCTGGTTCAGCTGTTGGTTCTGGTTCAGCAGCTCGTTCTGGTTCAGATTTCGGTTCTGGTTCGGATTTGGGCTCTGGTTCAGATTTGGGTTCTGGCGCAGATTGTGGTTCCGGTTCTGATTTGGGTTCAGGTGCTGATGCTGGCTCAGGTTCTGATTTCGGTTCGGGTTCCGATTTGGGTTCGGGTTCAGCACTTGGTGCGGGTTCTGCTTCCGCACTCGGTTCACTATGCGTCAGTGTGGTCGTCAAGTCACCAATATCACGTATGAGCGGGTAATTCTTGCATTCAGCATTAAGTGAATTAGGGCGCCAACCCAAACCCACCCAGGAGGTGCCATTTACCTTGAGCACAACCTCAATCTCTTTATGTTCCTCCAACAAACGCCAGTAGAGACGATAGTCTGGTGACAATTGTTTCATCGAATAGGCGGTCATATCTAATTCGGTAGTCCGGTATGGTGATTTCTTGTTGCATCCAATACCATGCCAACCGAAATTACAATAACATTGTTTGCGTGGCAGTGATGTGCCCGCAAGGTCAATACACTTGCCCTGATTGCCACAGTCCTGATTAGTTGAACACTCATCTTTGTACTGACACTGCGGCCCATAATAATTCTTTTCACATTTACAACGCGATGGGAAATATTTTCCATTGCCTGAGCAAGTTTCACGAAAGTCTTTGCGATTCTTTACATCGACATCTGCGCAAGACCAAAAGCGATAGCCAGCCGACCATTCGTCGGCCTGGCGAAGCAGACGCAGCGTACAATTATGACACTCAAAATCTTTGGGTATGCTAACCTGAAAGGACTGGGCACTGGGAATAGATGAGGAAGATGAGAAATAATATAATAGTTACATGCATCATATGTATAAATATATGTATATATGTCTGAAGAGAGTGGAGCGTTGGGAAAAAAACTTACGTGACATCAGTGCGCACGAATTCGGATTGATTGACATGCGGTGTTAGGTCCAACACTGGGCGGTCGAATGCGTCAAGTAATTGTAAGCGGAAGCCACCCTAGAATTAAAAGAAGAATATAAACCAATTAGTCCTGCCATTTTTTTAATGTGAAAGCAATTAAATCTTTAATAAAAACAATGTGGGCTAACTTGTTGTACAAAAATGTCAACACGCGTTGTGTTTTATTTTTCTGCTAAGGAAATTTTGAACTCATGCACCGCTAAAGTGCAACCAACTCTCAGGCCAAATAAATTCAGCGTCACCTTCATCATGGCTTTGTAAATCAGGCCCTAACGTGCTAAGATCAAATTAAGCACAAACCCACCTCAGGCATACAACCGTATCGTGGCGTAATTGTTTTTTTTTTGTTTTTAATTTACTTTTCATGCTTTAAATTTTCAATTTTTTTCTTTTTTACCCGCACATTTGCTTATCGCACATAAAAGTCATACCGTAAAGTGTTTAAGCTTCAGTCTACAGTTCTAAGTAACTCTCAGTCATGCAGCTGGGTACTTTGGCAACGAAATGGTTCGGTCGTTACAACTACTAGATCTACATATCTATGTATGTAAGTGTGTATATGCGAACATTGCTACAAAAAGTCAGTCACCGTAGCTGCACATCGTAAAAGCCTCTGGCTCAGTTGATGTGTTCTTGAATTGCAGTTAGAATTTTTAAACAATATATGAGAATTTCAGCGCATAGCGCCCTATAATTGCATTATTATAAATAAATATAATTATTTCTATGTAAGTTTTCGCGATAAGTAGACACTAAAACACATCCACAACGGCTGATGGTCGGTTACTGTAGAGCAGATAAATAAAAATATGCTAAGGGTGAGGGAGTATGGCCGTATATTTCGATATACATATGCATGTATGTATATATATGTGCTCACATTCTACAATCTTAATGAAGAGCGTATATTAAATAATGAGCCGTTGTATGTATATGTGTATGTACTTAAAGTAGTAAACAGTAAAATTTAATGAATGGGAACTAAGACAGCGTCACCTGAAGGTGAAAAATTGCCGCAATACTCGCACCATATACGGTTAATTAGAAGAATCAATCACAAAAAAAAAAAAATTATAATAATAAAAACAATTAAACAAAGTAGCAAAGTAATAATTTACAGTTATTATATCCAAATGAATGAATAAGCCTTGAATATAACAACGAAATCGGACCTACAAGAGGGTAATTGAAGTTGTTACAATTTCCTTATCTTCTTAATTGACGCACTAACTGCTTAAGTGGTTTTTCCCAAGTTCAACAAACGTGTCAGCCGTTTCGTGCTAATTGGCGCTAGTAGAAGAAACACCAAGTGAAGTTAAGCCCTTATCCAGATGAGATCAATCCAATGCTTCTTCTGCAGCCACTGAATCCTTATTCGTTGCACTATGTCTATGTCGCTGTAAAACTCATATAGCTAATCCTGCGTAAACCAAATGCAAAATATTTTTACTAAACGCTCCAAAAGCCATATCATTATATGCTGTCGTATCATGCGACTAAAAATGCGTGATTTTTGATCGACATGAGAGCAGTTTAATGCTCACTTGCCTATTCGATTCAAAGCAGCTCTTGTTGAAAAGAGAAATTCGAGATAACCAAGCAAACGAGGCGCCTATTTAATTCTGCAGCGCGTCCAATTTCAACCAGCATCAGATTAGGGAAGGCACATAACCGGGAGTCATTCTGTTTTATTTGCTATCAAGCAACTCGGAGGGATCCTTTCCTTTCCTTTGACGGAGATGGTGTCGTTGTTCAACAACATCTTAGTTTTCGAAAAAATATCAGATATCACAGCATATAGGCAACTCCTTTAAGTGCTGCAGAAATTGACATGTGGTGTGTAGAATATTTTTTCCTGATCTTTTCCAAGATACATATATAGATCCATTTACCTGTTTTAAAACTAAACAAAGAAGGTCGAATCAGTTCTCAATGTTAATGTGCTTCAGC